>CM055267.1:7920749-8229367 GCA_029237695.1 Conchocele bisecta
TCTACCACACTTTTCGCACTCCATTTTCCCAATAGTGTTTTGTGTCTAATTGGGCGCAAAAATATTTTGGAAAAGATCGAAAACCTCTCTCCAAAGGAAGTAGAAAAATGATACCACCCAATTGTCCACATTTGGACTTTTGGGAAAGTCGAAGAAAAATCGTCTCCCAAGAGCAAAACAAAATCTAGACCACACCGAAAAACAGAAAACCTCTCCCAAAGGAGGTAGAAAGACAACTCGAAAAGACAACTCGGAAATACAACTCGAAAAGACAATTCGAAAAAGACAAAGAACTTTTTTTCCAAAAAAGGCTACTCCATGTAGAACGGGTCGCTACTACCAGAGTGCTGGTGTACGGAGATCGCTAGTTTTTTCCTTCGGCGTACCGGACTGTTTTGCGGAGTGCACGAACTGGGCGTCGGTGTCTGTTTTGCTCTTCCAGAGTCTACAGGCCTCTAGACCCACGAATGGGAACAGTGGTCTGCAGACCGCGTACGCCACCACCGCTACACCCAGCCACCACTTCGCATTCTCTACGGTTCTCCAGACGTCGTGCACCTCCCACCCGGATTCCGTCTGGCACTCTTCTTCCTCCGGGCACTCGTCTTTCTTCGGACACTCGGAATCGGCATCGTCGAAAATTGCGTCCAACAGTCTACGTTCCAACGCGTCCAACCGGTTCTCCAAACGTCTCTCCATGTCGGACAGGTGCGTCGATTCTTCGAACGAGCTGGCGTTTCGTACATCTTGCAGTAGATCCGTGGGGAACTCGGTGGGGCCCGCAAAACCAGGCGCGGACACCCTGTACTACGGGGTAGGGGTTTCTTGTTCTTCGGGGGTTTCTTCGGGTTTTGTACTACGTTCCGCATCGACATCGTCCCAGATTTTTCGAAGTCTGGCACTGCCGATCCCGTACTTCTTTTTTGCTTCGTCGGCCGTCGACTTTCCACGGGCGGAAATAATTTCTCGAATATTTTCCGGAGACAAATAGGTTTTTGGCATGTTTGCAAAATAGCTTTTCTATCTAGAGAGGGGACATTTGTCCAACATGGAATTCCCAATCGTTCGAAATGGTCGAAATGCTTGCTCGGGTGCTCGGGTGCTCGGATTGCGCGCCAGATTGCTCGGATTGCGCGCCAGGAAATCCAGTCCGCTCGGGAAGGTCGAAATGCTGCTCGCGATTCCCAGGGGGCTCGGGTTCTCTGGGTGCCCAGTTTGCTTCCCAGGATTTCTATATTTGCTATCCTTGTTGGCTAGAAAAGGAGAACCCGAGCCCCCTGGGAATCGCGTGCAGGCATTTCAACCTCCCGAGCGGACTGGATTTCCTGGCGCGCAATCAGAGCAATCTGGCGCGCAATCCGAGCACCCCGAGCACCCCGAGCAAGCATTTCGACCATTTCGAACGATTTGGGAATTCCATGTTGGACAAATGTCCCCCTCTCTAGATAGAAAAGCTATTTTGCAAACATGCCAAAAACCTATTTGTCTCCGGAAAATATTCGAGAAATTATTTCCGCCCATGGAAAGTCGACGGCCGACGAAACAAAAAAGAAGTACGGGATCGGCAGTGCCAGACTTCGAAAAATCTGGGACGATGTCGATGCGGAACGTAGTACAAAACCCGAAGAAACCCCCGAAGAACAAGAAACCCCTACCCCCGTAGTGGGGGAATCCTCCAAAAATTGTGGCTCCGTGCAGAATGTACTAGAATCCCATCCACTATCGGGCGAAAACATCGTCTTTTGTACTACAAGTTTAATTGTGGATATCGTGTCCCAATTGTGGATACTCGCGTTCAATAGTGGATGTCTTCGTCCCAATTGTGGATATTCTCATTGTATTTTGTCATATTTTGTCATATTTTGGTGATTTTTTTTTCTTTAATTTTGGTAGTACAATTGTGGATGTTTTCGTCCCAATTGTGGATACATACAACAGAAACAATTGTGGCTCCGTGCAGAATGTACTAGAACCCCATCCACTATCGGGCGAAAACATCGTCTTTTGTACTACAAGTTTAATTGTGGATATCGCGCCTAATTGTGGATACTCTCGTCCAATTGTGGATGATTTGGTCCCAATTGTGTATATTCTCATTGTATTTTGTCATATTTGTCATATTTTGGTGATTTTTTTATTTTTTTTTGGTAGTACAATTGTGGATGTTTTCGTCCCAATTGTGGATGTTTTTGCCGATTTTTGCAATGTATCCACTATTGGGACGAAATCATACACTATTGGGACACAAGTATCCACAATTCGTACCGATATACACAATTGGACTTGTAGTACAACTGGCGCCGTTTTGGTCACAATAGTGGATGTTTTCGTCCCAATTTGGTGATACATACGAGAGAAACAAAATTCTCATTCTTGTATGTCATATTTTCTCATATTTTGGAGATAAAAATTCACCTACTTTTCCACACGTATGTTGGCTCAAAAGAGGATGTTGTGTGCAATTTTTCATCCACAAATAAACTTGTATCATTTTGACTCTTATATACTACTACCTCATAAACGCTATTTCTCCAACCACATCCACAAATATAGAAATATGAGAAAAAGGATGGGGGGGGGGGGGGGGGGGGGGGGGGGTGGGGGGGGGGGGGGGGGGGGGGGGGGGGGGAGGGGGGTGGTAAAGGAAAACTAAGCAATATGAGGCAAAAAACACCAACAAAAAATGATACGATAAAAAAATTGCTACTTCCCTATAAATAAGAAGACTGAGATGGATTTCTCATCGCAAATAAAGAGAAGTATAAGATAGATAAAAAAGAAAGAATGGATGAATTTCCAGCCCGTGACAATCAAGTGGTAGATACATGTACGATTTGCCCCTACACATGATGCAGCCCCATGCCACCCGATGCTACGTTTTAACATAAGGCTAATATATTTTTTTCTTAATTTTGGCGGTCGTGCTTAAACACACCCGCATATGTATATACGTATTAGATATTAATATGTTTAATTCCCACTTATTGTTGTGTTTATCCAATTTATCTTGTCTTTGAGCTATTATTTCTTCAATCTTGATACTATGCTTCAAGTAATGCACAAACTTATTAAAGGCCAGCTCGTTTTTGTTATACTTACATTTGAATATGTAATATTTTACTAAGAGAATAATAAATTGCGTTTGTTGGGCACGTGCACCTATCTCAACTACACCGAAAGAAGTTTTTAAAAAAATTGTTTGTGTTGGGATACCTTTGTCTGTTAAAATCCTGCAAATTTGTGACCAAAAACTTTGAATCACAGTACATTCCCAAAAGAGATGATTGAATGTTTCTATTTGCATGTTACAGAAATCACAGATACTTGATTCTACTATATTACATATGGCCATATGTTTATTGGTTCCTATAATTCTCATTAAATATGTGTACTGGAAACTCCTAAGTATTGTATCTATTGTGCTTTGTATAGTATTTAAATATATTTGTTTCCAGTTAAGAGTTTCGTCTGGAAAAAACATTGGCCCATTTTTGTTCTGATTTGATGGGTTCGGTCTTCATTTTCCCCGTTGAATGTTATATAATGTTTTATTTGTAGATTTATTACTTTTTATTTTATCTAGCAACATTTGTTTATTTTGTGCTGTTTTAATATTTTCTGTTTTCATTTGTTCAACCCATCGTGTCGGTATGCATCTTATTAATGTGTAGTATTATAAAAAATCTGTATTTCTAATAGAATATAGATCAGCAAAATCTTGGAAACTATAACAAATGTTTTATCCTGAAATCGTAAAGATGTTCAATGTTCCTTTTGCCGTTTTCATGCCAATTCTTATAATACAGTGTTTGCGATACGTGTTTAATATTTGCGTTGTTCCATATTATCTCTTTCGATATAATATTATTTTGTTCTGAGAAGTTTATTTTCGACCATGCCCTAAGTATATTGTTTATAAACTTTTGTGGATGAATATGTTTTACATCATCGTCCTTAATATTGCATTCAAAGATAAAAGTTCCACCATACTTCTTTAATTGTTCTATATATACATATATTTCCATATACTGGTATTGTTCTCATCACATGTACATATATAGTCGTTTAACCCAACTTGCTTTTAAGGAGGTTATAAAACAGTCTATGTCAACCATATTTATTCCACCATTTTCATAACTTTTTGTTATTTTCTCTCGTTTTATTTTATCTGGTTTAGAATCCCATAAAAAGTCATTTTTCTTGATATGTTTTATAATATTCTCTGAAGGTGTTTGAATGACTGTTAATGGATATATTAATTTTGGAATAGCGAATGTTTTCAGTACGTTTACTTTTCCTATCAATGTCAGATATCTATGTTTCCATTTGTTTAAACAATTTTCAAATTCTTTTATCTTCGGATCAATATTGTAATGGTGGATCAAATTTGCACTATTTGAAAACGCAATTCCTAGCGTTTGAAATTGTCCATGGTTTGCTTATATTTAAGGGTGTGAATTGGCTCAAAGACTTTCCATACCCGGGATATTGAACCCAAGAAAAATAATTTTGAAGTAACTTAAGGTGTCATTAAAAATCCAAAGTAAAGTTGGCAGGTGCGCGTTAAAGTATGTCAACCCTGTCGGCCACAATTCGTGACCTAGAACGGGTTCAGACCTATGAGAAGTGTTCGCCCTGAAACTGGCGGTTTATTTATCTCACTCGGGACGCATCGTACGTCATCGAGAAGCAGGTGCACGGTATATAAATAGTAAATACATGGTTAGTGCCGTCGAATATAACATATATTCGGTTGAGCCTTAGAGCCTTATACATCTTTATTGGGGCGAGCTTTAGCGAAACCGAATATATTTTATATTCGACGGCACTAATCATGTATTTATATCGCATATAAAACTTAATCGTTTGAACGTGCGTGACGTCATGTTTTGACGTCATTCCCTCGCCATACGTCACAAATCTAGCGACGTCATTCAAAGCAAAATGACGGCGTCCACGCTAGGTAGTTTGGTATTGTATCTGATTAAATCTCCGATTTATTCACGATGAGCTTCAATATTGGCTGGTTTTAGACTACACAGTTGTCATAATAAGCATTGCAATCATAATAAACATATCCATGTCGTTGGTAATTACGTCGCATATACTGTAAAAATGGGCAAAATTCAACTGAACAGACAGCGATTTCGATTTTAATATTCGCCGCCATTTTGAATTTTCTGTTGAGACTGACCAATCAGAGGCCGCGATTAGGGGTCAAAGGTGAAAAAATAAAGGCAAAAACGGCACTTCATGTATATTAGGCTACTTCATGTATATTAGGTTACTTCAGATATAAACAGCATTTATTGAACCCCCTTCATTATGCTACATGGAGCAATGGTTGCGGTATAAATAATAAATGCATGGTTAGTGCCGTCGAATATAAAATATATTCGGTTGAGCCTTACAGCTTTATTGGGGCGAGCTTTAGCGAGACCCTATAGAGTTGTCGGGGCGAAACCGAATATATTTTATATATTCGACGGCACTAATCATGTATTTAATTTATACCGCATACTAAACATAATTGTTTGAACGTGCGTGACGTTATGTTTTGACGTCATTCCCTCGCCATACGTCACAAATCTAGCGACGTCATTCAAAGCAAAATGGCGGCGTCCACGCTAGGTAGATTCGTATTGTATCTGATTAAACCTCCGATTTTGTTTGCGATGAGCTTCATTATTGGCTGGCTTTAGACTCCACAGTTGTCATATAATATTATAAGTTATTGTGATTCTACACAGGCTATATGGTGTAATATTGTCCGTCTGGAGGTATTTTCACCCGCAATATTACACCATATAGCCTGTGTAGAAACACAATAACGTATTTGTCATACCACAGATCTGTTATTTGGCCATATAAACATATCTCTTCTTTTGATCTTTGCGTTTATTTCAGGAAGAAAAATAATCCGATTTACTACCGTCAGTCTTAATATAAAGGCGTAAATGAACATTTTCTTTTTTATTAAACGAAAACAAACTAAATATGGAGTAAGAAATCCATCGAAAACGACTTTATGACAGTTTTTGTATATCGTGTAATTTAATTTATATTCCACGTACTGCTATATCGATCTGCTCTCCCTTTGGCGCCTCTAGAAGAATGCGACTGGTTCCCAAATATTCGCTGTCATTGCTACGGCGCGTTTCGTACGTGGAACCCATAGTTTATGACCTAAATATAGTCGTGTCACGAAGCTAAGTCTGTTGAGATTTGAAAACACTAAACGGGACAGTTTGTGGAATTTTTCGCTCATATTTTGATGAGCGAAGAATATTTATGAAAAAATAAACAATAAAGACTGGCTATCCCCTCGGGTGAACATACCTCCAGACGGGCAATATTACACTATATAGCCTGTGTAAAATCACAATAACTTATATTACAATCATAATGCACATGTCCGTGTCGTTGGATACGTCGGATATACTGTAAAAAATGGACAAAATTAAGCTGAATCGACAGCGATTTCGATTTTAAAATTCTCCGCCATCTTGAATTTGCTGTTGAGACTGACCAAACAAAGGCCGCGATTAGGGGTCAAAGGTGAAAAAATAAAGGCAAAAACGGCACTTCATGTATATTAGGCTACTTCATGTATATTAGGTTACTTCAGATATAAACAGCATTTATTCAACCCCCTTTATTATGCTACATGGAGCAATGGCTGCGGTATAAATATGTTGTCTGGTCGAAATTCTGGCCCCATTGCTGTCATGTAGCCGTGTGCAATAAACCCACCCACTGTCGTGAAGTTGATCTTGGAGGCGGCGATGATATGGTCCAGTTTAGTCTTGTTCTTTGATCGGCTCAGATAGATGTTCGACCCTTAACCCCAGTCGTGGTTGAAGTCCAGCGAATGGATGAATGCCGGCCCCTCGCACGACCCCAGTTCTCCAGGTGTAGACAGCGCAGAAGTGTCCATTTCTTTCGAGCTGCCGGACATCCACGATTTGTCCGTCCCCGGTGTCGTAACTGCAGAGTTAAGCGACCTCTGTGGCGTATGAATCGGTGGAGTCCTTCCTGGTGGCAAGAACAGAAGGAGTTTGCTCAGCGGGTGGTTTCCCCTCGGCCAAATGGCCAACCGCTTTGCAACATTTGGCCGCCGCTCGCCTTTGTCTTCTCCTTTTTTCCTACCTTCGAAGGAAATACGCCGTGTTCCTTTTATTGGCGGACTGTTCTGCGTCGGCGAATAGCTCCAGTTCACTTCGAGGGTGAACATGTTGTGTCCACTATGCACGCTATAGAGAGGTTCATCGACACCTCCTTTCATCAGCGGCGATAGCAATTTCGACAGCTCCGCGAGACAATCCACTAAAGGCATATTGCTGCTACGCTGGTCGAGACAAGAATTATTTTGCTGTGAATCGAGTGGTTGTTCGATATATTCGGGCTATCCCGACCACGTGATCGGTACTACTAAATATCAAGTGTACTATGACAAAGTCTATACAGACATGTAAGGCAATGCTTACAAATAGAGTATCCGTTAGTTTTCATTGTTTATGTTTTATGAGCCATGATATACTTGTCATTCTTTTACCATCTCTCAGATCACTCTACTAACATGCACAGACGCCCAGCTGCACATAATCCTCGCGAGAGGGTGATGCATGATGAACTTGAATAGGTAGATGATATACATGTAGCAATAAACTTCGTGACGCTAATACTCTATAGCATTTCAACTTCCTGACGCTTTTGCTGTGTGCATATATATAGCATGAAACTTCCTGACACTTTGTCTGTATACATATACATGTAGCATGTAACTTCCTGACGATTGTTCTGTATACATATAGCATGTAACTTCCTGACGATTTTTCTGTATACACTATATAGCATGGAAGTTCCTGGTGCTTTTTCTGTATACATGTTGCGATAAACTTCGTGACGCTTTTTCTGTATACATATTATAGCATGGAACTCATTTTCCCGTTGCTATATAGATATAGCGATACACTTCCTGACGATTTTTCTTATTATATTTACATATGCATGTAGCTATAACATTCGTGACACCTTTTCTGTATACTACATTGCATTAAACTTCTAGACGCTTTTTTCTCAGCGCTGATTAGCGATAAACTTTGTGACGCTTGTTTCTCAGTAACATTAATATACATATATCGATCAAGTTCCTGACGCCTTTTCTACTACAACATTTAAATTGCAATTATTATTATTCTAATAGTTGTTATTAAATACATCCCCTATCCGAAAACCGGTTACGTCCGCATATTTAAAAAAAAATACTTACACCGAGTTTACGTACCGCCATCTTTAGTCGAAATGCGCCGTGGTGTTTCGGTCGGGGTATCCGGCATGTCCCGCCGGTGCACCGAATGGATGCGCGCGCATATAGCCCGACTGAAACGAGTGCACAATCGGTGTACCGGCGTATACCGGGGCAAATCGGCGCGACGAATCGAGTCCACCTTTTTGAAGAACATCGGTGCGGCTAAATCGCGAATGGATATACTGTTGTAAAATAGGTGTCCCTGTTGGTTTAAAGGTGCAAAGTGATTACAAAAAACATCACAAAAATAGAAATGAAACTCGAAAACTGCGATCGAAGCTAATTGGACTGCTGGTATAATGAATTACGCGAAGCGACAATCGTCCCTTGACCTATGTAATACCTCTATCTTAAAGATCGGAACTACTCACCCAGCATTGAACACACTCGATTCAAATGTGGTGGACGTTAGAAAGGGAATTTGTAAACTACGATTACTCAAAGGTACCTACAAACAAATAAGGCTAATTTCAATAAATGAGTTGCCGGCTGTGCAGACTTGAGCATGTATATCGTGAACATATGCTTACCAGGTGCAAAGCTCTTGCATATACATGTACATGTACTATAATGTCAATGATACAAGAAACGCAGAGAGCCATCCGGTCGACCAGCTTGGTACACTAGTGTGGAAACAGCTAACAACAAAATAGAGATCAAGATACCTAAAAGAGACACATGAACCAATCTAAAGATGACGCAAACTCAATATACCATGATAAACATATAACACGTGCACGGTGGTGGTCGATGAGCCTTCAGCGTGTGACAAAACATGGAAAGCGATACTACATGAAGACATAAACCTAAAACGTCAAAGTGGACATGTGCACGAAAGCTTCACAACAGATATTCTCCAATAAACTATGGAGAAAGTAACAGCCCCAGCAGGAAAAACAAATAACCACAATTCAGTACAGCACACACAGACATGACAGCAAGGGTGCCGCCTTGGAACTGCAAAACTTCTGATATCCCAACGTCAGTTATCAGTTATCATGTAACGTTTTGCTACAGAATTACCAAACTATGACGTGTTTTTTGTTGCAAAGAACGTAGACCTTGCGTATGTTGTGTCATTACATAGACGTCATTTGGTAACGCCATGTGACGTCGTTCGACCAATGAAACGTCAGTCAAAGTAGTGTTAAATCCGTTGTGACCAGGATATGCATATCTAGTCAAAATACGACATGAAGCTTTCGTATCTCTCAGGATGTATTACGCCAATGCATTGCTCATTACCTGACATATATGTGCCAGTAACCATTTTAACAATTTGAATACCATGGTTGCTGGTAAATATAGTTTAGTCGGCATTTATATATTCACACATCAAAACGGCATACACCACCGTAAAGAAGTATCAATATACAGGCTTATTCATTATTCTTTTCTTTTTGGCATTTCACCAATAAATCTCATTTGTGCTGTTATTGTAATGTGTGAGTGTATTCCAATTGCTGTCTGAAGTACTCCGAATTCTCTACAGTGTACCTCTAATTCGTATGGAATGCCACCTCACGATATTCTTTGCTCTTAATATACTCATTATACCCCTCAGGAATTAGTTGCTCATAATAGGTTGGCTGGTGGAAATATTTTCCCTATTTTGATAAGTTCATACGCGATTTATTCCAAATTTACACCCAACTAAGCAACACCTTCCCCTGCCATGATGCTCCAGTTGGGAGCGAGTGCAGTATCGAAATATACTTATATGCTTGGTTTGCATAGCCACTAAATCAAAGGGTCCGACCTGTCATGTTCATTTAGTATACCAGCGAGTCATTGGCGGCTGGCTTGGAATGCAGGCTCGTATACATGAAAAGGAAACTCTCGTTATCAAAGCTTCTACAGTAACGAGGAATTGAGTATATATTCTACATATTCTACGGACTGCAAACGCCTAAGAACAGTGTTACGTTTTTAATGTATGGATAGGAATAAACACGACTATTCTTGATTATAGATTTATAATCTAAACATTTAAAGCACGGATATGTATTTCAGTGGAAGGCAGGAATAGGTGTCCCCGTAACTGCTATTGTAGAGGTTTACATACAGTGTATTCCAGCAGCCTAGAAGTGTATACAGGCTTTACTTATAGGTAGACATTGTATGTATGTTAGCAAATACATCCTTATATAACATCCCCCTTTCGTTATTAAAGTTGTCTAATTATTGATTGTCAGCTGAAACTAAAACAAGCAAACTACACATAACATGACCTATATACACCATTAATCCACTTTTATGGAATGCGGCTGGCTTGTTGGCTTGGAAAGTAGGAGAAATGAATAGCGCTCCAGATAATCACATTAATTCCAATTTGGAGGATTTTCACTTTTACTGTGTTTTAGGCACTGTTATAATATATCCACTAGACAGAATAAACACCTGTGATATTTGGAACTTATTTCGAACACATATTTTTATGCACACAAAATCGCTTAAAAACTTATCACTGATTTGATTAGCTCGTGTTAGCATTACACTATTTTCATAAATAACAGAACACTGCTATATATAATCACTGACTCTGATATCTGAGTGGAGTTTGTATTGCCCTTCCATATCTGGTTTTGTAAGGTGACTTTGGAGATGGTGCTGGTATCTCCAGATTAGACTGCGTAGAGTCTTCATTATTCCGGTTGTTTCCGGCATTGTTCTGTAACTGTCTGGATGGATCCAAATCATCGGATTCGGACAGTGCAGCTGGAAATGCAGCTCTGGTGGCTCTCATTTGTTTGATATTTCGGCGGTATTTCTATCCCGCTGGTGTTTCCACAACATACAAGCCCAGGCGAGTTGTGATTGCTGATCACCTTTGCTGGTTTTCACTGGCTTTTACCATTGTTTGTCATGACAACGTTATCTCCAGTTTGTAGTGGCTGTAACTCTGGACCACTGTGCTTGTCAAACTGTAGCTTTTGCGTTTGTTGCCGATTTTGCATGCGGCTTTTGACGTCTGCTAACACATGCGGTTGAAGCAATGCCGCTGCTGTCGGCAATTTTGTTCCGAGTCCGCGTCCGAGAAACATTTGTGATGGTGATAGTCATATGCCATCAATAGCTGTGTTTATGTAATTCAACATTGCCATGTACGGATATTTGGACTTTCTCGGTAAGTACTTCACCGTTTGAACTGCACGGTCAGCTAAACCATTTGATTGGGAGTAATGTGGAGACGAGGTTACGAGTTTTAGCCCGTAGTCCTTCGCAAAGTCACGAAATTATCGACTAACAAAGTTTGTGGCATTGGCACAGTAAAGTTCATCGCAAATACCATACTTTGATAATTCACTTTTCAGGTAGTTAATGGTATTTCCACTTGATAAATTGTCGAGTTTAGAAATTTCGATCCACTTTGAATATCGATCCATCGTGACTAGGCAGTGATTGTTCTTGAAATCGAATACATCGGCTGATACCTGTGCCCATGGTCTGTCTGATATGTCCATGTTGATTAATGGTTCCTTTGCATTACTGTTCTGATTGTGTGCACAAATGCACAAGTGCTTTACACTTTGTATTCAATATTTGAAGACATGCCTAACCAGCAGAGTGTGTCTCTCAGAGCTGTGCACTTAACTATTCCCAAGTGTGACTCATGAATAGTGTTCAACATTTCAGTGCGTAGTGTTTTCGGCACTATCAGTTTCTGGCTTTTGAACAGTAGTCCACCAATGCAAGATATTTCATCGCGAAAGTTCCAGTATGGACATAATTCTGCCTGTATTTTGTTTTTCGTGTTTCGTCCTAGCGCTATACCGAGCTATTTTGCAATACTTGACTATATTATCGAGCTCGTTCGATAATATAGTCAAGTATTGCAAACTAGTTACGCCCCCCTAAGCCGATATCCTGGATCCGCGCCTGCATACTGCTGTAAGTCTAGTAGCATTCTTTGCAATCTTGGCGGAGACTGATGTAACGGCTTTGTAAATATCACGTGTATAATTATATCACCGCGTAAGTCTGCTGTTATGTTGTAAGTGCTCTTAAAATATATGCCACGGGTTGATCTTCTTGCAGGAGAACTGCACCGAGGCTCTTACGACTAACATCTACGGATGGTGTCACATGTTTGGACATGTCGAAATACTTCAGTACAGGACAACTTGTGACTTTGTCTTTCAGCTCCTTGAATGAGTTTTCATGTTTGTGGTCACAAGTCCATTGGAACTCTTTCTCAAGTAATTGTCTGAGAGGTGCGTTGATCTCAGCCATGTTTGTAATTAATTTTGCTAAGTACTGTACAAAACCCCTAGAAGCATCTCCGTCCCTTGACATCGATCGTTGCGTCACGCTCGAACTTTCTCTGGTCAGGTTTGACATCTTGACCTGTCAGAACATGACCAACATAAGTAACACTACTTTTTCTGAATTCGAAGCAAATTCTGACCTTGTTATTCGGTTTGAAGACAGTCACCATTGAATTCACCCAGTCTGTTGGTTCCGATTGTTTTGTAATTACGTCTGATTGTTCCATTTTCTTAAGTTGTTTCTTCTTAACCTTTTCTTTCAAAGCTAATGGCAATTTCCGAGGCGCATGAAACAATGGTTTGACTGATTCATCAATTTTGATTTGGTACGTTCCAGGGAGACAACCCAAACCAACCACTACATTTTTGCATGAGTGCATAATGTCACTTGGTACGTTGGTACTTTGGTTTTCAACGACGCGGTCATCGCTGGTTAAATTCCATGTAGATAAGATGCGTCGGCATTTGTCACCTACAAATAACGTCAGATATGAGAATTTTTTTCAGCTTCAGTTTTGTCTTTCAATGGTCCTGTGAATACAAACTGCACATGCTGGTTGAACAATTTCCAACTGGATTCCAAGTCTTAAGCGTCCCAGTTCATACACGGTACTGAAACACTGACATTTTATCGGGCGAGTCGAAATAAACATTCCTAAATTTAATTTCCTATAACTCCTACACTACTCAACACAAATAATTGAAACTTTGCATGATGATTCATCAGGATGTTGTAGATAACTTGCATAAATATTATCATGATGAACCAAACACTTTACTAATGACCAATTATGGAATATGGTTGGTAGAAATGTACACTATCAGTTGAGTTCAAATTGCTGTTAATCGTACCAACTTATATGCATGATGTAACTACATACAATGGTCGATCGGCCAACAATCCTCTTATACCACGGTACGCAGACGTGTCTTCCATGAAGACATACTGTTTCTGATCTCAGCCAATGTCACTTTCTTCCGACATCTCTGAATCTCTGCTTTGAGTGTCGCTTCAGTGAATTAACTTATCTTGTAGACGGCTCTAAACTTTCTCACCAAGAGAATCCCACACCGAGTGTCCATTGGATTACAGTCCGGACTTTGTGGCGGCCACTCGTCTTGTTTGATATGAAACCTGGGGTAGCATCCTACAAATAATATTGTGTTGCCCTGCTGGTATGTGATGGTGTACCATCCTGCTGGAACACGTAGTCATCATTTGGGTACAGACGCCGACAGTCACGTAACAAACCCCTCGCTAAAAACGATATGTATAAAATATCACGGTTCACTTTCACCTTCTACGTGTTGATAAAGTGAATATTCGGCTTTCCAATCTAGCAAACATTGGCAGAAACCATCAGCTTCTTGGAGAACCTACATGTGTCGTAACAAAGACATAATGTGTGTAATGTTTCATTTTGGCACTGACTGACACTGACAGATAATCATGCCAGTACCACAGTTTGATATTGTCAGTTCCAACCTGAAATTTTGCGTAATTAGTCATATGTATAGTTTTATGTCTATCATGATCGAATTGATAGGAGTTATAGACAACATCCTGAACTATCGCTCTGTGAAATAGCAAATATTTTCAAAAAACAGTTGTCTGAGTTACAGGAACTTAAATCTTGGAAATCTTTTATGAATCACCCGATATATATAAATGTTTATGTATTAATTGGAGATTGTATCATCTCTTAGAAGTGAATGTCAGACACCTTTAAAATACAGGACTGGTAAGTGTTTGGGTATACTGATATTTCTTGGAGAGAATAGCACAGGATTATTGTGAATGTCACAACATAATGTTTTAACGTCGCATCTGGAAATACATGTATGAAACTCTCATCAAAATATGGTGATTCCATTGTGGGGATTAGTTGAAATAACAGAGTGTTAGAATCCTTTTAGCAGTGTGTATTACTAGTAAAACTGTTTAAACACTATCAAAATAGCTTGTTGCCGCTATGTCAGAGCTATGCTGTATATAGAATACTAGTAGTCTGGAGTTTCATGCACATGATGAATTTAGGACTCAATTTGACAGGAAAAATAGTGAAGTATAAAACCTAATTTCCTTATCTGATATAACGTTGCATAAACAAGTGTCATTCTGCTAGGCAGTATGTAAGCAATGCCATTATCCCATGGATGGTCATATAATTATCACACATACTAAACCCGGTAAAAATTGTCTTCTTCCTTTCAATGCATGCATGGCTGCGACAGCTTCCGCATAGCATGCACACTTCCTGTTGGGAAACGCTGTCGTCGAACGAAGCACTGGGCTGTAATATCAGGTACATGTAAACTGTAATACAGTAAGGCTAAACCGTGTATGCAACATATCAAATTTAATTATTTTCATCATTCAGTGTGATCCTAATAATTTAATATGATATTATATCGAATTATGGATGTCCATAAATAATGAATAAATAGCAAAACGGCGGCCCATTGTGCCTGTGAATACAGCAATAACAATAACAATGGGCGATTTTGCTTTTTGAGTGGTTTCTGTAATGTACATGTTATATTTCCTAAAGATGCATTTATCAAAGAAATTACTTAATTACTAATGCTATTACACACAACCGAGTTAATAAGGTCATTAAACAAAAAGGAAGCTGTCAGTGGCAGAGGTCGTAACAAATCACGAACATATACACTACATAAGTTTGCTGTTGAACCATACTGCAGATTAATTCTGCAATTTAAACACAGATCGTTTTTTTTTGTAATTTAGAAGTGGCGTGGCACGTTTAAAGATAGAGACAGGTAGGTATGAAAATGTAATCGAGAGTGAACGGGTATATGTCCGTTCTGTAGCAATGCAGTTGAGAATGAAATACATGCCCTGTTGAAATGTAATGAATACAACACAAGTAGACATAGATTGCTTCAAAAGGCTACCAATATTTGTCATAATTGTATGTCTTTCTCAGATACCGAAAAGATTATATTTATATTTTCCATCAAGGATATGATTAGAGTAAGTACCAAAACATGTTTTAGTGTTTTACACTGTTTACATGTTCAGTATTATTTAAAACAATTGACCATGAAATAACTGTATATATACTGTATTGTATGCAGTTCAGCTATACTGTAGTTAGCAGCGCTCCAAGTAGAAGATATTTGATACTTGCCTAAAATAAAATATGTTTTAATTGTAAGTACTTTTCATCAATAACAAAAAAGTAACCCTCTACCCTCACCCCCCCCCCCCCCCCCCACCAAAAGTATTTAATGAACTTTCCATCAAATATTTAATTTATCTGGATCACATGGTTTCCTCGACCCTGCATACAAGGTAACTTGTTAATTGAGGTAATTAAAATCGGGTTTCGCTGCCCTCGAAAATGTACGAAGTGTATGGGTTGCGAACACGGAGGTCGTGAAACCTCCGTTACGTGTGAAACGAATACACCCACCGGTGTCAGGCACAGTATAGGAAACAGACAGGCAATTTATTTCCCAAAGAACCACATTCACACAAGCATGACAATCGCAAACTACCTGCGGCAAATCAATTTTGGAGTCAGTGACCTAAGCCGGTTCTAGATCCATGCCAAACACGGGGCCATCCGGCTTCATTTGCATGAGTTATTGAAAATTTAACCTACATGTGTGTAGAGATTGCAAATAATATAATACATATTTGGCACAGACAAACCTTTCCTGTAGCATGTATTTTGTGTTATCTCTCTCATAATAATAATAATTAATGCCGTTGTCCTGAGAATGTACTCCTTGTTGCTAAGCTTACGGTTTACAGTCATTTTATCATTTGCCCGACTGGTTCCTATAGGGTGCCCTTCAAAAGACATCGCGGTTCACTCATAAGGAAAATGACGTCCAAACAAGTTGGTCAAAAAGCTCTGAAGTGGTCATTCATTGCTGAACGAGTAAATCCCAGACAGCAAGAAACTTTCTCTGCCTTTAGGACGAAGACCACAGCATGGGCGAACAAGTAAATGCTGTGTTATGAGGATGGTCTTTCAATATTTTTGCTGTAGATCACCGGTGCTCGATCATACCAGTACCCGGACACTTCGTGATTGGCAGTGCTTTCATCATGTTCATTATATTGATTTTCAGGAATTGTTTGTTTTTTTTCCATTACGCAAACATTGTATTACCGATCGCAGACCAGTACACCCCCAGTTACCTACGTAAATAGGGTGTTTATTGGGGTACCAGGCGCGGATACAGAAAAATAATTGCAGGGGGGGGTTCTGTAATTACAACCTCCGCGAGCTAGAAATCGTAAATTCGGGGGGTCTGGGGGTCCTCCCCCATGAAATTTTTAAATGCCAGATCGCCGCAGATGCGATTTCCTGACACCTAGGCCACGAAAAAAGTCGTCCAACTATTCGAGTATTGTAGATTTTCTTCTTTTTTTCTTCTTTTTTTTTGCCAAGAGCAGGGGTGGGCCACGATGCAGTGACTATTTTCGATCAATAAATTATGTTGTAAGCAATTGTAGTACAGTGGATATACCTAGGTTCTGGATAATAAGCCTTCGTTGGCCAGTTACTAGAGCTATACGCATATACAAACAATTATTCAAAACTTTTTAAAACAATAAACTTATCGTAAAAGTGATGTGAAACCAGATTTATCTAAAAATCTCGCTTGTTTCCATGTCGTCCATTTTGTTAACGTATCATCCAGGCGCTTGTAGAAAATAGACTGTGACCTTAGAGTCTGGATTTTTGTTGTCGGATTATACTCGTCCTGTATTGCGGCGCACCATCGGATCAGTGTAAAAATGGTTATCTAAATTATCAGAGGAGTGTACAGTAAACAATTTTCCACCATTTCCTTTGCCAGTCATAAATGACAATATATTATTCACAAGACTAATAATCATAATGCAAGATGCTTTCAGATCACGTTTAATTTTCATTTGTGGTACATGCTATTTTACCATATTCATTATGGTGCACACTACAGGCAGGAGTTATACCAACATCAATATAATAACAATCTGCAAACTGTAGACTATTATTCTGAGCATTTTTATAATCAACAGAACAATAAATTCTATTAAAAACACAGAGTTTATATCTACATCTGTGTAATCAAATATAATTCTGTGTTAGTTTTGTATTGTTTTTCATATAAGACCCCCCAGTATAATGAGAAGCTCTATTCTGGTAATTTGACAGCTACCAGTCTGTGTTTACATGACATTGACTTCTCAAAATGGCTAAAGAATCCAGTGACGCACACTGACAGAAGCATGCTTTGTAAATATTTTTGAATAATGATGTTTATGAGTGGACAAAAGTGGGAATAGTTGAAATACAACATTTTGAAGGTATTCTAACAACTTTGATTAAAACCTTACATGACCAAGGGCGATGTGGAACATTTTACTCCATTTGACAGATAAGTGTCTTCTGCAAAAAATGTCAGGGAAAAATATCGTGTAATTTTCTGTGAATAGTGACAAATGCGGTTTACGAAAATTCCCGACACGGGGGTAACCCCGACAAATGGTTACGCTACTGTATGTGTTTTATTTTTATTATTAAAATATATCATATCGGTACTCCTTTAATAGCTGCACGATTTCCGCTTTATAAACAACAGGTTGTACAGAGCTCCAGTAGCCTATTTCACCAACATTGCAAAGTATACTTTCCTAGCAAAGTATACTTTGAGGGAGAAATTTTCAATTGAAGGATAAATTTATTAATTTTTATTATATTGAATTTATTACATTATCACTGCCATTTTGGCTGTGATAATGTAATAAATTAAGTATAATAATTCTGCATACTTTTAATCATCAAATATATGCAGTCGTTAGTTCTATATGAAATAATACGTTTCGGGAAAAATAAATGATTAATCCCTCAAAGTATACTTTGCTGGATAAGTATACTTTGTAATTTTGATGAAATCCGCTACAGATAAGCTTTGTGTCCCTAAAACGTACTATACCCCCCGGTTTCCAAAATCATTGCTTATTTATTTTTTACAAATGGATTATTGATTTTCTTCATTACTAAATGGGGAACAAATGATAACAAAAAATTAAAAAATTAAACAATCACTTATACTGCAGCTCAATTAAGTGAATTTTCAACTTTATGACAGTATTTTCACTACTCAATTTGAAAACCAATGCGTATTTTCACATTGCTGTGCGTATTTTGTACTCCCACTTTTGATAATCAATGCGTTATTCAGCTAAAATAATTGCGTAAAATACGCCAATAAGTACCTTATCTGGAGCTCTGGTTGTACTATATAGCTACACCACGCTTCACAGTAAAAATGTGCGTAATAGTATTTACACTTCGCGCACTAAGATATAGTAAAAACCTGCAGTGTGTTGACGTTCATATTTTGCTATACACTGTATTGTTATCGAGAGACAATTCTACAATATGACACAAAAATATTACATTAAACTTTCCTAATAACGTGTGTTTTAGCAAAATTCTCAGGTCACTCTCCACGAAGTTGAACGTAAACAAAGAATGCTTCAAATGCACATTTTATAAAGACTACTCCGTCATATCTCTTATGTAATGCAGTGCAACGAAATGTAATTAGAGTTATGTACTCTGAACAACTCCTTTAAATAATATTTGTATATTTTAAATGTGTTGATGTTCACATGAAGAGCATGAATATAAGTATTAACTAATCCAGCTTATTTTGAGGTACCTTAGAAAATCTCAGCTCTACGGGTGTGTTTTACTATTTCATCTGTCTTTTATATTTTCTGTATCTGTGAGAGCTGAGAGCCTATTAATATAAACATTGGTCACAATAACAGCCCAATCTGTCCTGGAATTTTGCGACACAGTCTGACGCATGAGCAGTTTAACACTTCACAGTCCTGTTAAAACACTCATAGGCCAATAATACTCATGTAGGTATACATACTTTGACATTGGTTATCCTGTTATTCCCATTTTTGTAAACCAACTGTAAAATCATCCTGTATCTTGCTGTCTACAGCCATTTTTTAGGCGTCAACACAAATTTGTGCACAGCAATTCTGTGGCACCCTAAACACCACAAAGGCTGACAAAGGCCGCAAAAGCTGTTCGATGTCGGTATTAAAATTTTTTTTTTTTCGTAGGCCGGAATGTTAAAAGCGTGAGACATATTGTTCAGTACAGGAATCCTCCATATTATCGAACAAAAATGGCAGTTTTTATGCCACCGGGTTTCGAAGAAACGGGTGGCATATAGTGTTTGGACCGTCCGTCTGTCCATCCGTCCATCACACTTTTCGGTTAACCACAGTTTCTCAAATATGCTGCAGGTGGCATCCGCGTTCGACAGACGCATTTCTTGTTTAAAGATATTTTTCTTAAAATAGCAGCTACGGGCATGAACTTTTCACAGAACAATCATTGGTTTTTGCTCTCTCAACGCATGTAAACTATTTAGCAAAATGTGCCATCTTTCAAATACTTAAAATTGGGTCAGAGCATCAGTCGTAAGATTGCCCCAAAATTAACATCGACAATCAGTTATCCGGACAAACGTATAATCGTCTTATAACTTGTATTCACACCTTAAAATCATAATGTTATCGCCTGTAAACCAGTGTAAACAGCGTTGTGTAGTTCTGCAGAATCAGCAATCAGCATTCGCTTCTTGGAAAACAACGTATTTATAGAATTTATTGTATTTATAGAACAACCCTGAAATGACGTAATGGGCACACTCGATTGCAAGCCCCCGTGCGCTTGACGTTGTAAACAACTTGTGGACAGAGTTGAGGAATGTTTTCAGCAAATTTTACTAAAATGTTTACCATGGCGATATATTCTTCACACTGGCATGGAAAGAGCAAGCACCTGAATGACTTAAGATTTGTTTGTTGCAAAATCGGATCAAATGAATGCACATAATTAACAGGTATTTCCATTTGTCCGATAAACTGGTATTTCCATTTGTCCGATAAACTGATTGTCCGGATAACTGGTATGACCTCTGTACACCTTTGCCGATATTGTTTTTAGAAAATCATTAATATTTTCCGTAAATGGTGTTGAAAAGTTGACAAAAAATCTATCACCGTATTTAGTTTTGCCGATAGTTTTAAAAAATCAGTAATATTTTCTGTAAATGGTGTTGAAAATTGACACAAAATATATCGCCGGATTTCGCCGATGTTCATTGAGAAAATCACCAATATTTTCCGTAAATGGTGTTGACACAACATTCAGTGCTCACATGGAATTCAAATAAAATAAAAAATACTAATTTAATAAATAGACGCCAGTGAATTCTGGTCGTGGTAGCCACAGGCGCAGTTTGAACAGTGCTATGATCACATTTGGAGGACATTAATTAATTATTTCAAATTCATAACAAAAAATGTCTGCTGTCCGAAAATTTAGCTTATTGTAAATGCACTATTAATTGTGACAGCCAAACAAATATATTTTGGGACAGTAAAAAATTATACAGTACCGGTATACACAGTACCTCAAACTTAAGCAGTAACTAACTGTCGGTGTATATATTATTTAAAGACGGACACTTTCATCGTTGGAAAGTTTCTATCAGTTTATAGCTATTTTTATTAAAATGATAAAATTGTGAAAATATTAAAATCACAAAAATAATGGGAAAAAAATATATACCAAGTCGAGGTTTGAACCCCCGACCCTTTTGGGAATAGGTACATGCCCACTCAGTAGGCACCAAATGTTCGTTATCAGAATTAAATAAGTGTATAATTGCGTCGCTATTCCACCAGTTCTAAAAATTATGAGTGCCCGTTATACAGCTACGGTATAAGCATTTAGTAATATTTATTTTACTGATAGTGAAGCGCGGTTGTATCAGGCTATTTTCATATGCAAATGAGGCATGGTATTTTTTAATTATTTATACTAATTAAATGTGTCATTTGAAAAAATAATATTTTCGACAGATTATAAAGTATGAGCATTGCACATCAAAAAATAAATACAGAGAACAAATAGTGATGTCCGTTAACATTTTAATGAAACACGGTTATCGCCCCTGATACCAGTGTGGGGAATTTACGTCTGATATAAAATGTATAATAATGCCAATCAATATGTGGGTTAATGGTGAATGAATGTTACTTTTGCCAGAAAATGTCGCAGATGATGTCTCCGATATAAATAATATTTATGCCTACTGAGTGAGCATGTACCTTTAACCTCACGACTATTGTACCATTTACGACGGTTACATTTGTACAGAAGTACTATCAGTATTAAGTAAACATTTGAATTTGAACGTAATAATTATACCCCCCGCAACGAGTTGTGGGGGGGGGGGGGGGGTATACTGGAGTCAGGTTGTCCGTCCGTCCGTGCGTCCGTAAACTTAACATCAGAGAAATATTGTTATAACTTCTATTTCCTTCATCTAAAATGCTTGATATTTCACACATGCATTCCTGTAAGGCTCTACTACCATGCTGTGCCAATTCCATGACCGTCCAACCCCCGCAGATCCCAAGGTCAAATACTTAGTCCGTAAACTTAACATCAGAGAAATATTGTTATAACTTCTATTTCCTTCATCTAAAATGCTTAATATTTCACACATGCATTCCTGTAAGCCTCTACTACCATGCTGTGCCAAATCCACGACCGTGCAACCCCCGCAGATCCCAAGGTCAAGGTCAAATACTTAGTCTCTTTACAAAACTTAACATCAGAGAAATATTGTTATAACTTCTATTTCCTTCATCTAAAATGCTTAATATTTCACACATGCATTCCTGTAAGGCTGTACTACCATGCTGTGCCAAATCCACGACCGTCCAACCCCCGCTGATCCCAAGGTCAAGGTCAAATACTTAGTCTCTTTACAAAACTTAACATCAGAGAAATATTGTTCTACATGTAACTTCTATTTCCTTCATCTAAAATGCTTAATATTTCACACATGCATTCCTGTAAGGCTGTACTACCATGCTGTGCCAAATCCACGACCGTCCAACCCCCGCTGATCCCAAGGTCAAGGTCAAATACTTAGTCTCTTTACAAAACTTAACATCAGAGAAATATTGTTCTAACTTCTATTTCCTTCATCTAAAATGCTTAATATTTCACACATGCATTCCTGTAAGGCTCTACTACCATGCTGTGCCAAATCCACGACCATCAACCCAACCCCCGCTGATACCAAGGTCAAGGTCAAATACTTAGTCTCTTTACAAAACTTAACATCAGAGAAATATTGTTCTAACTTCTATTTCCTTCATTTAAAATGCTTAATATTTCACACATGCATTCCTGTAAGGCTCTACTACCATGCTGTGCTAAATCCACGACCGTCCAACCCCCGCTGATCCCAAGGTCAAGGTCAAATACTTAGTCTCTTTACAAAACTTAACATCAGAGAAATATTGTTCTACATGTAACTTCTATTTCCTTCATCTAAAATGCTTAATATTTCACACATGCATTCCTGTAAGGCTCTACTACCATGCTGTGCCAAATCCACGACCATCCAACCCCCGCTGATACCAAGGTCAAGGTCAAATACTTAGTCTCTTTACAAAACTTAACATCAGAGAAATATTGTTATAACTTCTATTTCCTTCATCTAAAATGCTTAATATTTCACACATGCATTCCTGTAAGGCTGTACTACCATGCTGTGCCAAATCCACGACCGTCCAACCCCCGCTGATCCCAAGGTCAAGGTCAAATACTTAGTCTCTTTACAAAACTTAACATCAGAGAAATATTGTTCTAACTTCTATTTCCTTCATCTAAAATGCTTAATATTTCACACATGCATTCCTGTAAGGCTCTACTACCATGCTGTGCCAAATCCACGACCATCCAACCCCCGCTGATACCAAGGTCAAATACTTAGTCTCTTTACAAAACTTAACATCAGAGAAATATTGTTCTAACTTCTATTTCCTTCATTTAAAATGCTTAATATTTCACACATGCATTCCTGTAAGGCTCTACTACCATGGCCCCGTGCAGGCACCGGGGCGGGATCAACTGATCCTGTGAATAGTGCTGCAGTAGCCATTGCTTGTCGTAAAAGGCGACTAAACTGGCTTAACGATTGGGTTCATACTTTCCGGAACCCACTATACCGGATTTGGCCCTCATGTACATTTTTGGCTTTCTTGTATGTGAGAGTTGAGTCGGGCTATGCCCCATATATAAAAGTAAGATTAGCGCTAATCCTATTACTTTTAGGGGATGGGATAAATGATGCTGGTGTGGCGAGGGCTGGCACCAGATCAGGTTGTTCTAATTTCAGGATGACTGAATATATATTTTGATTGTAAATATTGAGTTCTGAAGTTGGGATTTACCCCCCTTGGACAGGTGGATATGGGACTCGACCCCGTTGACCCGTCTGCGTGTAGACTCCCTGAGGCTTGTACCTCTATGTCAGAAAAGCGGACGTTAAACCCTATTCACTCACTCACTCTACTACCATGCTGTGCCAAATCCACGACCGTCCAACCCCCGCTGATCCCAAGGTCAAGGTCAAATACTTAGTCTCTTTACAAAACTTAACATCAGAGAAATATTGTTCTACATATGTAACTTCTATTTCCTTCATCTAAAATTCTTAATATTTCACACATGCATTCCTGTAAGGCTCTAATACCATGCTGTGCCAAATCCATGACCGTCCAACCCCCGCTGATCCCAATGTCAAGGTCAAATACTTAGTCTCTTTACAAAACTTAACATCAGAGAAATAAGTAATTATAACTTCTATTTCCTTCATTGAAAATTCTTATTATTTCACTTGTGCATTCCTCTAAGGTTGTACTATCATGCTGTGACAAATCGACGACTGTCCAACCCCCGCTGATCCCAAGGTCAAGGTCACATACTTAGTCTCTTTACAAAACTTAACATCAGAGAAATATGTTATAACTTCTATTTCTTTCATTGAAAATTCTTAATATTTCATATGCTGTGACAAATCCCCGCTGATCTCGAGGTCAACGTCACATACATACCGTATAACCTCGAATTAACGCCCCCCCTCCTAATAAACGCCCCCCCCCCCCCCCCCCCCCCCACCCCCCCCCCCCCCCCCCCCCCCCCCCCCCCCCCCCCCCCCCCCCCCCCCCCCCCCCCCCCCCCCCCCCCCCCCCCCCCCCCCCCCCCCCCCCCCCATAAAATAATAATAATAAATAAAAACCAATGACCGCCAATTTCAAACACAAATAATCCTTAAATCCTTATTTGTGTTTGAAATTGGCGGTCCTTGGTATTTTTTTTTTTTTTTTTTTTTTTTTTTTTACTGGCTAATAAACGCCCCCCCCCCTTTTTGTAAAATGTAACGCCTCCGGGGCATTAATTCGAGGTTATACGGTAGTCTCTTTACAAAACTTAACCTCAGAGAAATCGGTTATAAATTCTATTTCCTTGCTCGGATCTGCTTCACATTTCACACTCTCATTGCTCCAATGTGGACCTCTACCACCCTGTGACAAATTCATGTTCATGCCGCTCGCGCTAATCCCAGAGTCAAGGTCACAAGCCCACACACTTGGAAATTTTTACATATTTTAGGGGTACCTGGGCCCACGCGGGGGGTATTCCGTAAGCCTCGCTTACTGACCAATCTAGTTATTAAATTAATCTACAACGATACCGTTAGAGAGATACGCTATTGAAACAACATGTATTAGTACCAATAACATAACGAAGTAATGTATCGTTATATATCACAGGAGATAGATTAAAACTATATAAACTAATAAACAGAACAATCCGCTTGGCTCGTATGAAAATAGTTCCCGTGGTACTGGTGTATATTGATTATCTCCCTTGCCGAAAATAGTTCACTGATTTATTAATTCCAAATAAGATGTGTTTGCGTAATGTTAACTTTTTAGTTTATGTTTTTATCTGTTATTAATTTGTTGGTATTTTTCGGGAGTTATGATTCCACTCATAGGATTCCTCTGCAGAATAGCGAATCACATCTGATTCGCACTTTAGCAGTTAATTGTGACATTTTTGAGATATTTTCCATCTGAAAAAAGTATTAATATTATAAAAGTAATACAAACTAATAATTCTGAAACAATTTTTGTCGCGCCCGCTTGCGGAAAGCGCGATATAGTCGGCACTTTGGCGTACGTACGTTGTGTCCGGTTAAAGTTTTTGGTTAAAGTTTTTCGTTATACTATATCTCTGCAACTGCTTTGCCCATTACCTTGAAACTTCACATGGGTGTTTATCATCATCTATATTTTCATTCTACCCCCCTCCCGTGCGGCCCCTGTGCCCAATGTCAAGGTCAAATTACTTTGAAGTTTTTGGTTAAAGTTTTTGGTTGAAGTTTTTTGGTTAAAGTTTTTCGTTATACTATATCTCTGCAACTGCTTTGCCCATTACCTTGAAACTTCACATGAGTGTTTATCATCATCCATATTTTCATTCTACCCCCACCCGTGTGGCCCCTGTGCCCAATGTCAAGGTCTAATTACTTTGAAATTTTTGGTTAAAGTTTTTGGTTAAAGTTTTTGTCGCGCCCGCTTGCGGAAAGCGCGATATAGTCGGCACTTTGGCGTCCGTCGGTACGTACGTACATACGTACGTGTGTCTGGTTAAAGTTTTTTGGTTAAAGTTTTTCCGTCTACTATATATCTTTTTTTAGTGTCCATGCCTCGCCCCAAGGCGCGACATGCAGGCCGCGGCCATCTAGTTACCATTGTAGGAGGTTTAGAAAATTATGCGAAGGAAAAAAGGTCAAGTTCATGTTAATGATTAACATGAACTTGACCTTTTTTCCTTTGCATTTTTGCGGAAATACTTAGCCATTTTTTGTGTCAGAAAGTTTGTACAAGGTTCTTCATCATCTTTTAACTTTAATATTACGAATATGTAAGTTGATATACATGTATTGTGCGTATATCTGAATAAAATTCTGTGGAGTATACAATACTTTACAATAATAATCTGTAGTTTTTGTCTCACCCACCAGCGCTCCAGATTAGGGATTGGTAATTGAGTATTGTCATTCCATCATTTCTGAAGCAATTGGGTATTTCAAAATTTTAATTGGGTAAATTGAAATCACATTATCAACAGACAGCAATTATTCCATAGTTTGCTTCGAAATGAAAACAAGTCTCGGCATTTCATTAGAATTGTTTCCTTGGCAATTCTAATGAAATACCAAGATGCATTTTCTTAGAAAATAAGTAAAATATGCTATTTTTCTGGTCTGTTTATTGTTTTCTGCAGCATGATAAAGGTACCACAAAATTGGTATTGCTTTTTGATACTCACTACTTCTGATTTCAATTGGGTTTTTGGTAATTTTAATTGGGTATTTACGCAAATACGCAGCTTATCTGGAACTCTGACCCACACTAGTGGAAAGTTGTGCATAAAGCCAAGACAAAATGGGATGACAAATTCGCGGATAAAAATATAAATTGGGAGGTAAGTCTACACAAACCATTTTACAAACACTATAAGTTCTAAACTTAGGTATTTTCAGTACAAATTTTTGATGAGAATTGTCGCTACAAACGATTATTTACTTAAGTGTAACATTGTCAGCTCCAATTTGTGTGATTTTTGCACCATGGCTCCAGAAACAAATAAGCACCTTTTTTGGGAATGCACTATAAGCCAACAATTTTGGTCACAGCTTTATTACCCTTTTAAACAATAATAATATTGTATGCAATTTTGATTGGCACACTGTTCGGGCAATATGAGCAAGATAACAATTTTTCAACTGACGTTGTATCATTCTAGGAAAATACTTTATATATACAATGTTAGTGATGGGAATCGGTTCCCAATTTCATAATCGATCATCGGTTCGGTCAAGTAACCGATAATCGGTCATAATCGGAATCGGTTCATGTTATTGAACACAATTCAAATTCTTGGTTATTCAAGAGCAACAAAACTCGGTATGCACCAGGGATACTTTCTAGTGCTTAGTATTGTCATCTCTGTCTTAAATAACAACTTGGATTGATGCCTGATCTGGTGTCAGGTGCCCTTGCCAACTTAAACCATGATCTCATAGCCCATATACAATCGGATCTAGTTCTTGCATCTGATGGGAGTCAAATCAACAAAAAAACAATGTATAAACAATATAAACTTGTTTTAATAAATT
This sequence comes from Conchocele bisecta, assembly GCA_029237695.1. Lineage (NCBI taxonomy): Eukaryota > Metazoa > Mollusca > Bivalvia > Lucinida > Thyasiridae > Conchocele > Conchocele bisecta. Next base: position 7,948,446 of record CM055267.1, read on the forward strand.
AATTAATAACTATAGTTGACACATAATACTAGTCAGACTCAGCGTTGGTATTCTAGTTGGACTCGGTATTCTAGTTGGACTCGAGTGTATTTTTATCAAAACTTCCTGGTTAAAACACACAGGGCTACTAAAATAATTCCATTGTATTCAATCTGTATAGATACTACATGAATTCAAGTGGGTGGGGGATATTCAACATTGCCTGTGGTTAAAACACTGATTTCGATGATATAAAGAGCAATATGCATACAATTTGCTGTGTTTACTGCTGACCTAATCATGAAATGGGACGATTTGATTTTTGTCGGAAATGGGGTACTCTCTTTGACCGGTGGCCCCTCCCGGACTTGGTAAAAACCAAAGTATCGCCACACCCGGGACCTTGATTTGGCCCCGGGGTTTGCATAAATTGTGCGGTCTTTTGACATCGTCTGTTGTTGTTAGAAGTTGTTACCGGAAGGTCGAATTAGGCCGGATTTGATTGTATGAATCTCAAGTCGGACCACGGTTTGCCTTAATAGCGCAAACAAGAATTTCAGCGCAAACGGCGAAAACAACCACGGTCAAGTCGGACTAGGTGTATGGTCACCTCGAACAATTTAATTAATTTGGCCGTTGTCTTGTCAAACCATCATGTAACCATTGTACCGATCTAATGTGAACGATCAATGTACTTGTCCGTATAGCTTACCTCATAGATGACGGAAAAATCCAAAATCGATGTCATACAGTATACAGTATTGACGCGAGGGCGTGCGGCAGAAATAAATAGATAGACATTACCAGTAGTCTGTATGGTAATCGGTATACAAACAAGTGTGGCCAATCGCCCGGGAAAGCGCATTTACAAAATAATGTTGCTAACATATTAGCATTTTTTTACTATGCTCAAAGCAGCCAGTTTAGACATCGAGCGATCATTCGCGAAACTGATGCACATCTGGTGCATTTTTCTTAACAAAACCATTGAGAAAGAGGCTTGAATGGTTAAATAAACTTGCTGCAACAGTTCGACACAGCCAGCATCGCAGCTGAACACAATTATGTTTCAATACTTTGGCATTTCTGGTATCCATAATCGATTATGGAGTTTCATAATCGATTGTCGCAAATCCGTTCTCAATCGATTATTAATCGGTTGTAATCGATCATCGGCACATCACTATACAATGTACATGTAAATTACGAAACACGGAACCTAAATTTCCAGAGTTTATGTCTTATCTAAAGGCAACACAAAATATTGAAAAAGAAATTGCAATGAATAGAAATAAGCTCATAGTTCATGAACGGAAATGGAATGTTATCCAATTACACTAACACTCATTTGGAGATACTCGTACCTTCTGATCATACATATACATATACGCCAGTTAGTTATAACAGCATATACTGTAATAGTATCGTATTGTGTTGTGTTGCTCAATTATTATTCACTAAACCATCTTCGCCATATCTCAAGTTCTCAACATACTATTTCGAGTCTATTCCCTCATCTACATAACATTCTTAAATAAATCCAACCTAACCATGTATGAACAATACGTTATATTCTATAATTATTTACAATACATGTACTCGTAGTTGATTGTAAACAAGGATTGTAACCTTTAAATACATATTGTTAAACTGCTGTAACTCATGTATTGTTTGTATAGGACTATGTATGGAAATAAAAACTTAAAACTGACAATAGTGGTAAGTGAGATATAGCGGTCCAGGGATTCCGCTGGGGAAAATAAAAAAATCGGCACTTCAAAAAAAATGAAGAAAAAAAAGATTATTATATATATTTTTCGAAAATTGTAATTTTTCATCGCCAATTGTTTATTTTTATCGCCAATTGCGAAAGTGGCGATCGCCAGGGTAATCCCTGGCGGTCATAATTCCAACGGCTTCGTCATCGGCGGTGGCGTCAACAATATGGGACGTAAATTTTGGACGTAGCCAAATTTCCCACATCTCTTGACCCATTAGTCGGATCATTACCAAACTTCATCAATAGCTTCCTCACATTGATAGCTGTCCATCCAGTGTAATTTGGGTGACCTTCACCTTGGTGTCTTTGTGACCTTAACCTTTGTGGGATGTAAATTTTGGACGTAATAAAATTTCCCACATCTCTAGATCTGTTGGTCAGATCATTACCAAATTCCATCAATAGCTTTCTCACATTGATGGCTATCCACCCACTGTCATTTGCATGACCTTCACCTTCACCTTGGTGACCTTAACCTTTGTGGTATGTAAATTTTGGACATAGCCAAATTTCCCACATCTCTCTGTTAGTCAGATCATTACCAAATTTCATCAATAGCTTTCTCACATTGATCGCTATCCACCAACTGTCATTCGGGTGACCTTGACCTTCACCTTGGTGACCTTAAATTTGTGTCAGTAATTTTGTACATACCTTCAATATCTCTTGATTTGTTAGTCGGATCATTACCAAACTTCACCAATAGCTTCCGTCCTCACTTTCATGGATATCCACTCAGTATCATTTGTATGAGCTTGACCTTGGTGACCGTGACCTTCGTATCATTACTTTTGGACTTACTCATATTGTGATCTTGACCTTGGTGACCTTGACCTTCGTGGTGATCACCTCGTTTAGTGGGTGAGACACTCCCCGGTGATCGCCTTGTGTTATTACTCTGGCAATGTTTTATGCGATAAATATAAGTAAATGCCTTATTGAGAACATTTATTTTTTGCTTTCAGGGTGAATCTTAAGCCTGGTGACCTGCCTAAGATCGACTTTTCACATTACAAGAGAACTATTGCTGATAAAGCTGTTGTTGCCAAATTTGAAAAAATGGTAAGCATATTTTTTTAATAGCATTTTTGTCTCGCCTACGATAGTGGAAAGTGAGACATAGCGGTCACAATTCTGGCGGCGGCGGCGTCGGTATCGTCAACAATTTGAGACGTAAATTTTGGATGTAGCCAAATTTCCCATATGAGACACTATTATCGCCTTGTTTGATCTTGCAATTCTCCCAAAATTATGTTCATACATATATTCTAGTCTTACTGGCAGAATGGGTAAATGGGTACTATGATACTTTTTATGAGTGCATGTACCGTATTTGTTCCAATTTTCAGGACTGATTTTCAGAGCAATCGCCTCATTTATTCTCTAATAGTAGCCCCGCTCCTATATTTTCAGTCAACTTCTTTTATTTTTCATACGACCGTTTGATAAAAACGGGACTTATTACGTTTTCACCTTGTATGTGCGGCGGTATACATGTTTATCACGGCAAGACGAAGAAGCCTGTTCATTTTCAAAATATTCCGATGACTTATCTCCCCATGTCAGCCATTTTTAGCTCGCCTGCACGAAGTGCAGAAGAGCTTATGTCATACCCCCGGCGTCGTCGGCGTCAGCGTCGTCCACAAACTTAACGTTGGGTAAATGTCTTATAACTTCTGTTTCTTTTCACGGAACACCTTGTTATTTCATACATGCATTCCTCAGATGACCCTCTATCATGCTGTAGCAAATCCATGACCCACCACCCAGCCCTTACCCCAAGGTCAAGGTCACAAACTTGGCACATTCATAAACTTAACGTTGGGTAAATGTCTTATAACTTCTGTTTCCTTTCATGGAACACCTTGTTATTTCATACATGCATTCCTCAGATGACCGTCTATCATGCTGTAGCAAATCCATGACCCACCACCCAGCCCTTACCCAAGGTCAAGGTCACAAACTTGGCACATTCATAAACTTAACGTTGGGTAAATGTCTTATAACTTCTGTTTCCTTTCACGGAACACCTTGTTATTTCATACATGCATTCCTCAGATGACCCTCTATCATGCTGTAGCAAATCCATGACCCACCACCCAGCCCTTACCCCAAGGTCAAGGTCACAAACTTGGCACATTCATAAACTTATCGTTGGGTAAATGTCTTATAACTTCTGTTTCCTCTCATGGAACACCTTGTTATTTCATACATGCATTCCTCAGATGACCCTCTATCATGTTGTAGCAAATTCATGACCCACCACCCAGCCCGTACCCCAAGGTCAAGGTCACACACTTGGCACATTCATAAACTTAACGTTGGGTAAATGTCTTATAACTTCTGTATCCTTTCATGGAACACCTTGTTATTTCATACATGCATTCCTCAGATGACCCTGTATCATGCTGTAGCAAATCCATGACCCACCATCCAGCCCTTACCCCAAGGCCAAGGTCACAAACTTGGCACATTCATAAACTTAACGTTGGGTAAATGTCTTATAACTTCTGTTTCCTTTCATGGAACACCTTGTTATTTCATACGTGCATTCCTCAGATGACCCTCTATCATGCTGTAGCAAATCCATGACTCACCACCCAACCCTTACCCAAAAGTCAAGGTCACAAACATAGCATGTTCATAAACTTAACGTTGGGGTAAATGTTGTGTAACTTTTGTTTCTTTACACTTTGAACACCTTGATATTTCATACATGCATTCATCTGATGATACTCTATCATGCTATAACAAATCCATGACCAACCCCCACCCCTTTCCCCAAGGTCACTGTCACAAACTTAGCACATTCATAAACTTAACGTTGGGGTAAATGTCTTATAACATCTGTTTCCTTTCATGGAACGCCTTGATATTTCATACACACATTCATCTGATGATACTCTATCGTGCTATAGCAATTCCATGACCCACCGCCCACCCCTTACCACAAGGTCAAGGTCACAAACTTGACACATTCATAAACTTAACGTTGGGGTAAATGTCTGATAACAACTGTTTCCTTTGATGGAACGCCTTGATATTTCATACATACATTCCTCAGATGACCCTCTATCATGCTGTAGCAAATCCACAACCCACCACCTAACCCTTACCCCAAGGTCAAGGTCACAAACTTAGCATGTTCATAAACTTTACATTGGGGTAAATGTTGTGTAACGTCTGTTTCTTTACACTTTGAACGCTTTGATATTTCATACATACATTCATCCGATGATCCTCTATTGTGCTACAGCAAATCCATGACCCACCCCACCCCTTTCCCCAAGATCAACATCATAAACTGGAGTAAATGTCTTTTTATAACTTCTGTTTCTTTACAGGGAACACCTTCATATTTCATACATGCATTCATCTGATAATACTCTATTGTGCTACAGCAAATCCATGACCCACTCCCCCACCCCTTTTGCCAAGGCCATGGTCACAAACTTAGCACATTTATACATGCATTCCTCATGTGAATAGCTATCATGCTGTAGAAAATCACCAACTTAGTGTGTTCATAAACTTAACGCTGGGTTAAATTTTGTTTTCCTTCTCATTTCAGGGAGTGCATTGATATTTCATACATGCATTCATGCTATATCATGCTATATCAAATCCACGATCCACCTTCCACCACAGCCCGTCTGCGTGTAGACTCCCTGAGGTTTGTACCTCTATGTCAGAAAAGCGGACGTTAAACCCCATTCACTCACTCACTCACCTTCCACCACTGACCTCAATGTCAAGGTCCACCGCACACCCCTTATCCCAAGGTCAAGTTATATAATATTCATGTTTTTTATACAACTGTGACAAGTTTGAATGAAGGCTGCCAACAGGCGAGCTTCGTTGTCTTCTGACAACTCTTGTTAATTTTCACACTGTATCCATGTCCGCGCAATAACTCCAGTTCTACTTGATGGATCGTAACCAAATTTGGTATACATGTTTATCACGGCAAGACGAGAACCCTATTCATTTTCAAAAATTTCTGATGACTTGTCTCCCCTTAGCATCCATTTTTAGCTCGCCTGCACGAAGTGCATAAGAGCTTATGGCATACCCCCGGCGTCGTCGGCGTCAGCGTCATCCACAAACTTAACGTTTTTTGGTTAAAGTTTTTCGTTATACTATATCTCTGCAACTGCTTTGCCCATTACCTTGAAACTTCACATGGGTGTTTATCATCATCTGTATTTTCATTCTACCCCACTCCCGTGCGGCCCCTGTGCCCAATGTCAAGGTCAAATTACTTTGAAGTTTTTGGTTAAGTTTTTTGGTTAAAATGTTTGGTTAAGTTTTTTGGTTAAGTGGTTATTTTGTTTTTGGTTATGTAGTTATACTATATCTTTTTTTTTAGTGTCCATGCCTCGCCACAAGGCGCGACATGCAGGCCGCGGCCATCTAGTTTATGTGTTTTAAGCATGCACTTCTCTGACGGTTTTTGTGATGCTTACTTTAGCACATGCCCATGATCATGTTAATAATAATCTTGTTTTCAGACTCTGTATCATTGTCCACTGAATAACTCAAGTTCTACTTGACGGATCATAACCAAATTCGCTACACATGTTTATCACGACAAGATGAACCCTTTTGTTTTTCAATGACTTATCTCCCCTTGTTGACTGGCCTTGCCTCGACGGGTGTATATTGTGACCTTCGGCACTCTTGTTACATTTAAAAATTCAAATTTCTGTGTTTTATGCAATTATAATGCCTAAAATAATTGCGAAAATTGCAAAGCCCCAGGGGGCATAACGCCCCCTGGGGCTATGCAATTTTTGCAATTATTTTTTCCGCGTTTATTATAATAAATAATAATAAGCGCTAACCTTAGATGAGACAGGCCATGTGATTCTGTATCTAGGAAGATGTGTTATTTTCAATGAAAACTATTTAAAGTAATAATTTCTGTAAATGACGTCAAAAGCTAGGGAAATTTTCAACGCATTTGCGTAATTCCATTCCATCAACTTTCGACATCATTTATGGAGAATATCGTAAATTTTGTAACTATTTTTCATAAAAAAAATCATACATTTTCCTAGGTCCAAAATCACATGACCTGCTAGTACATGTAGTGAACTAGTGAATTCTAGGATAGTACTGTAAGGAAATGATCCTTACAATTTTATCAGATTTATTACCCTTTTTATACGCCCGTTTGAAAAAACGGGACGTATTATTCATCGTGTATGGGCGGGCGGGCGGGCACAGCTTGTCCACGCAATAACTAGAGGTCTACTTGACGGATTGTAACCAAATTTGGTATACATGTTTATCACTTCAAGCCGAAGAAGCCTCTTGCTTTTCCGATGACTTATCTCCCCTTTGCGGCAATTTTTATTTTTCGCACTCTGTATCCTTGACCACGCAATAACTCAAGTTCTACTTCACCGATCGAAACCAAATTTGGTATACCGTACATGTTTTTCATGGCAAGACAAAGAAGCCTGTTGATTTTGAAAAATTTCCGATACTTAACTCCCCTTGGCAGCCATTTTTAATTTTCGCACTCTGTATCCTTGTCCACGCAATAACTCAAGTTCTACTTGACCGATCGAAACCAAATTCGGTATACATGTTTATCATGGCAAGACAAGCCTGTTGATTTTGACTTATCTCCCCTTGGTTGCCATTTTCAATTTTCGGACTCCGTATCCTTGTCCACGCAATAAGTCGAGTTCAAATTTGGTTTACGTTTATCACGTCAAGATGAGTTATCTCCCCTTGTTGACTGGCCTTGCCTCGACGGGCGTATATTGTGACCTTTGGCACTCTTATTTTGCTAATACTTTATTAATAAGCACATTCACAGTGATGCATATTTTGGATGATGAACTACATTAAATAAGCCATACTACTCACATTCTGCCGTGTGAATCACAACAGAATGAAATGGAATGGCCCTTGTTGACTGTTGACACGGATTGACACTTCTGTGGAGGTCACGTGACCACCTTTATTGGGCCAGTTTGTGCTGGATCTTCTTTACCATGGTGTTATACCTACATATGCTGGTAGCTCAACCCTCCTCCTAAGTATTTCCATAAGTGATCATATCTCAGACGTCATAATATCTCCATTATTCTAATTATTTGTTCTGCAGTGCTCACAAAGTTTCTTGACCGCCATTATTTGACTGTCAACTCACGTAGCCTTTCTGTTTGGCGGTCACTCATTAAATGCATGTTTATCTTCACAACTTTACACTTACCTGATGTATTTTGACATGTAGAATCATCTGGACATCTGACTGTCACGATATCTTAGCTATCTACGCTGTATTTCTAGTCTAAAGCCTAAACACGTAACTTTCAAATCCAAGATGGCGGAAATTGGACGGTCAACGCTCTGATTTCAACCAATGAAATGGCTGACTGTCAGATCCAGCGTCTATATAAGGAATGACGCAACACAGATTCTCACTTCAGTCACTTTAGTCACAGAGAGCAGACCAACACTCAAATGCAGAACTTTCACTGTCACTCAAACTTGTTCAGCCATTAGTTGTTGTTGTTGTAGATATTTTCAGCCGCTAACATTTGGGCTACTACTAGTACTACAGTGTAATGCCATCCTGACAAACAATCGTGATAGAAATAATAAAGAAACTTGTATCTTGTTTAGTCTGCTCTAAACTGCCAACCAGGGTTTAGCTGCTAGCCTAACAGTACCATACTTATGGAGCCCCACAGGGGACATGGATTTTTGTTTATTAATTTGTTCCCACAAAATAATTTGTTCCCTCAGTTTAACGATTTGTTTCCTCGAATTAACAATTTCGTTCGCACAATATAACAATTTGTTCCCTCGAATAAACAAATCGTTTCCACGAAATGACAATTAGTTCTCTCAATTTAACAATTCGTTCCCTCAAATTAACAATTTGTTCCCACGATATAACAATTTGTTCCCTCGAATTAGCAATTTGTTCCCACAAAATGACAATTTGTTCCCTCAATTTAACAATTCATTCCCTCGAATTAACAATTCATTCCCTCGAATTAATAATTCGTTCCCACGAAATGGCAATTTGTTCCCTCAATTCCCGTGGGAACAAATTGTTATTTCATGGGAACGAATTGTTAAATTGAGGTAACGAATTGTTAAATTCAGGGCACACATTGTTATTTCGTGAGAACGAATTAATAAAATCTCGTTCAATACCAAGATCCAAGGTCAAGGTCACACTTACAGGTCATATGTCAAAAATGGGGATGACCTGTCGATTCCCGTGTATATCTTGTAAACCGATAAATGTGTTTTCAAATGATGTGGCACAAGACAGTGTTTGCCATGATCAAATGATGTGTCACGTAATAAATGTTTGCCATGATCAAATGATGTGTCACGTTCAATAGCCACATATATACCGGTATCTACTGTCTGTTTCATGAAACCTGGCCAGAGTTTACAGCCATTTAAACAATGCAAAAACATTATTTTTTTGATAATGTTAAATTTATAAAAAATTAAGAATGAGCTAATTTTTAGCCAGTTTTTTTGGAAAAAAATCCAGGCTATTGGATTGGCGAAAACCCTAACCCTAGGGCGGGCCGCGGGCGGGCGGCGGGCGGGCGGCGTCCACAATCAATGTTAAGTTTTCGTGTTTGAGTCCATTTCTTTCTTACTGTACCACCTAGGACCACCAAACTTTCACAGCTTCATAATCAAGGGGTGCCCACCACATATTACTATCCAACATGTTACTTTTTTAGCCAGGTTTTTTGAAAAAAAATCCAGGCTATTGGATTGGCGAAAGCCGGGCGGGCGGGCGGGCGGGCAGGCGGCGTCCACAATCAATGTTAAGTTTTCGTGTTTGGAGTCCATTTCTTTGTTACTGTACCACCTAGGACCACCAAACTTTGACAGCTTCATAATCAAGGGGTGCCCACCACATATTACTATCCAACATGTTACTTTTTTTTTACCTTCACCCATTTTTTCTGCGCAGTCGACTTAGCCATTTTCAATGTTATGTTTTCGCGTTTACAATGTTAAGTTTTCGTGTTTGAGTCAATTTCTTTGTTACTGTACCACCTAGGACCACCAAACTTTCACAGCTTCATAATCAACGGGTGCCCACCACATATCACTATCCAACATGTTACTTTTTTTTTAACTTGACCCATTTTTTCCGCGCAGTCGACTTAGCCATTTTCAATGTTAAGTTTTCGCGTTTACAATGTTAAGTTTTTGTGTTTGAGTCCATTTCTTTGTTACTGTACCACCTAGGACCACCAAACTTTCACAGCTTCATAATCAAGGGGTGCCCACCACATATTACTATCCAACATGTTACTTTTTTTTTAACTTGACCCATTTTTTCCGCGCAGTCGACTTAGCCATTTTGAATGTTAAGTTTTCGCGTTTACAATGTTAAGTTTTCGTGTTTAAGTCCATTTGTTTGGTACTGTACCACCTAGGATCACCAAACTTTCACAGCTTCATAACCAAGGGTTGCCTACCACATACAACTATCCAACATGTGACCATTTTTTTTACCTTCACCTATTATTTCTACGTAGTTGACTTAGCCATTTTCAACATTAACTTTTTAACGTACGTCTGGTTAAAGTTTTTTGGTTAAATTTTTTTCGTTATACTATATCTCTGCAACTGCTTCGCCCATTACCTTGAAACTTCACATGGGTGTTTATCATCATCCATATTTTCATTCTACCCCCCCAACCGTGCGGCCCCTGTGCCCAATGTGAAGGTCAAATTACTTTGAATTTTTTTGTTAAAGTTTTTTTGTGTACTATATCTCTGCAACTGCTTCACCCATTACCTTCATACTTCACATGGGTGTTTATCATCATTGTCGCGCCCGCTTGCGGCAAGCGCGATATCGTCGGCATTTTGGCATACGTCCGTCCGTCCGTACGTCCGTGTGTCCGGTTAAAGTTTTTTGGTTAAAGTTTTTCCATCTACTATATCTATTTTTTTAGTGTCCATGCCTCGCCCCAAGGCGCGACATGCAGGCCACAGCCATCTAGTCTACAAAAAGTGGGTATAATTATGTTATCCAAGTGTCTATGCTTGGAAAAAACCTGGCCTTCGTGGCTTTGCCTCGTTTCTTGTTATTTTGTGAAATTGGTCAATATTGATTTTATGACGAAAAAAACAATTTCCCCATGTTAAGATGTCTATGGGTATTTAACATGGGGAAATTTTTCTGATTTCAGAAACAGTGGACTGATTTTCAAAATTTAACTTGTTTTCTTAGATCATTTCCAAGCTATCTAGCCAGGTTTTTTTTACTTCCCCCTCCTCTGCCTTCTTTACCCCCATGTTAAATTCCTTTAGACAAATCAATTTTTCGAAATAAAATCAATATTTGACCAAATTTCACGAAATAAAAAGAAGGCTCGTTCTTAAATTTTGATAAAATTTAATATAATTTTTTTTAATGGTTTTGCATTGTTTATATGGCCGTAAAATTTGGGCAGGTTTCATGAAACAGACAGTAGGTCTAAGGTCAAGGTCTGGTCATATAAAATGGGCATCAAATTTCCAACCTATGAAACTCTGATATTAAAGGTACATGCCCACGCAGTAGCACAAAATGTTCTTTATAGGAATTAAATAAGTGTATAATTGTGTCACTATTCCACCAGTTTAAAAATTACGAGTGCCCGCTATACAGATATACATGTAACAGGCCCGTAGCTAGGGGGGAGGGGGTCGGAGCGGTCGGAGGTCAGCCTTGAGGTCCACTTTTTCAGCAAAAAAAATGAAAAAAAAGAAATTGGGTATGGAAGGTCACAGTTAGAAGCTCAGCCGTTGCGGAGAATGCAGGAAATTGCGTTTCAGACCACCTATATTTCAAATTTACCCGGGGGGGGGGGGGGGGGGGGGGGGGGGGGGGGGGGGGGGGGGGGGGGGGGGGGGGGGGGGGGGGGGGGGTGGGGGGGGGGGGGGGGGGGGAGGCATGCCCCCGGACCCCCCTAGATACCTCAGGCCCCTTGGGCCTTCGAAACGACCCCCCCACCTTCAAACAGGTCTGGCTACGGGCCTGTGTAATCATTTAGTAATATATATATTTCTGAAAGTGACTCGCGATGGTATCAGGCTATTTTCATATGCAAATGAGGCATGATATTTTTTAATTATTTGTTCTAATTAAATGCACCACCTGAAAAAATAATATTTTCGACACATTATTAAGTATGATCATTGCACATCAAAAAATAAATACAGAAAATAAATAGTAATGTCCGTTAACATTTTCAGGAAACACGGTTATCGCCCCTGATATCAGTGTGGAAATTTGCGTCTGATATACAATGTATAATAATGTCAATCAATACGTGGGTAATCGTGAATGAATGTTTAATTTGCCAGAAAATGTCTCAGATGATGTCTCGCATATAAAGAACATTTTGTGCCTACTGAGTGGGCTTGTACCTTTAAACGTGTTCATGTGTATTAAAGCGATGTGTATGGTGAGGGTATTATGATCACTCCTGTGATAGCTGAGTTGTCTATTTCTCCATATATATATTAATTACTTACATGTAGTATTTCTCCATATATATATTAATTACTTACATGTAGTATTTCTCCATATATATATTAATTACTTACATGTAGTATTTCTCCATATATATATTAATTACTTACATGTAGTATTTCTCCATATATATATTAATTACTTACATGTAGTTATCTTATATTTAAGGGTGGGATTTGGTTCAAAGAACCTTCCGTACTCGCATATAAAAATAAATGTATATGTTATTACCACTCATTTGAACCATCAGATGAGTCGTAACAACATATACTTTCGAGAAGAAACAAAGAAATGGCTAAGAATTCTCCAACATTTCCTACTATAGTAATTGTACCTGTCCATAGATAATGGGTTAAACTATGAGAATCTCTCATTGACTAACACAACCGCCTGCGTTAATCTTGCCCAGATCATCAACGTTTCTGTAGCATATTTCACCAACATTGTATACTTATCTAGCAAAGTATATTTGGACGTAGAAATTTTCAATTTAAGAATAAATTTATTAATTTTTATTATACTGAATTTATTACATTGTCACAGCCAATGGCTGTGACAATGTAATACATTCAGTATAATAATTCTACATACTTTTAATCATCAAATATAATTATGCAGTCGTTAGTTCTATATGACGTAATGCATTTCGGGAAAAATAAATAATTACTCCCTAAAAGTATACATGTTACCTTTGCTAGATAAGTATACTTAGCAATTGTGATGAAGTCGGCTACTGAATATCTATTGGCAATGCCAACTGGCAATAAAAAAATAATAATTTCAGGCTCTGTCGATCAAGCTGCTTGATTTCAAGCACAATAGCCAAGTATTTTGAAATAAAGAAATTGACAAATATTGACAAGATTAGCACAGGGGGTAATGTATAATGGACCCAAAACATGCACTAGTGCCTCCTTGGGTGTGAACCTAAACACAACACTATGTGTACGCTTGTTTGCAGTATGCGGCCTTGAGTATCCCGTACCCACAGGACAAACTGGGATTAATGTCTAACTGTCCAGGACGAGGAGAAGACTGCGGTATGTATACATGGACACTACCAGGCTACTGTCGTTTATCACGGCTAGGAAACATATTGTTTCCGAGCCGAGTCTGATAAACTTATTCATTTCATACCTAAGTAACTGGAATGGATTTTGATATGTTAATTGTGCAACCAATCTAACCGTTACAAATTGGCTTTCAGACTAGTCCATTTATGAAAAGGGGGGTATTTTTTGTTCTCAAAAATATGAAATTACTTTAAAAAAGTGCAGATTCTGATGAGACGGCTCGTTACGAGCTGGCTCATCTGGATCTGCACTGTTTGCATAAACCACTACAGCGGGCTTTCGAGTTCAAAGGGTTAATAGCAAAAGACACAAGCATGGTAATCTATTGGGTAACGTTTTATGCTACACAATGAGCAATGCTGATGTGGTTTTCGTTGAAAAGAACACAGACTTGTCTACGTTGCGCCAATACACTGACGTAATTCAGTAACATCATGTGAAGTCGTTCGACCAACGAAACCTCAGTTTTCAATTTGTAGTATCCCAGATGGATATTCGTATCAGGTCAATGCCTGATATAGCAGTATGTTATCAGTCAGTACGTAGTCAGTCAATACCTAACTCGGTACCTGATTACCAAGTTCCTGACAAAATTCCATTCACTTACAAGTAGAAGATATTGCATGAACACATTTTCGTCTAGTGTTTGTGACAAGTGTAGATTCATGTCAACCTTCTGAACAGGATCTGCACTGTTTGCCATTCCATCAATGAATCACCCATCATGCTTGTAACAAGCAATATAGGTTGTTATCAGGCTACAGGAGTGTGCTATGTGATCAGGAGCTATACTCGTCACAAATACCATTTATTAAGTCACGGCCACATGTAAGAAATGCCATTTGATTGATATGCATTATGTAAATGTCTATTTCAGATGGACCAGAAGGGGACATATATAGCTACTCAGCAGCAGAACATGGCAACACAGACCGATATGGTAAATACTGTTCATAAACTACGACCGTCTCAGGACCCGATGTCCAAAAACTTTCTGTACTCGACTCCAAACCGGCTCAACTTGGATTAATCCTTGCCCCACTAAATGTCTAGCATGGCATTTTCCAAGCTAATTTTTAGACTATTCCAATAATAAAATAAATGTGATTTCATTTTTAGAGCAATACTGACAAATACCTGATGAGAAGGCTAGTTACGTGCCGGCTCATCAGGATCTACAGTGTTTGCACATGTTGAATTTATGAGGTTGAAAGGGTTGATCTACATGTAAAATGCATTTACCGGTATGACCATAATGACTCTGGCGTGATAAACATTTTCAGAGCATGTCTTCATACTAAGCTCATGGAAGTTTGAGTCGGCCGAGATGAGCTTGGCTCCGAGCTGAGTACGGAAAATGTTTTACAACCGAGGACCCAGTGTAAAGTGTTCTTAAATATATATAATCAAAATATGCATACATTTTCATATTTCTGTCGTGCACAAGTTTCTTGAATAATTTTCCACTTTTCCGCATATTTCTTTTCAAATTATTGCACTAAGTTATGGCATGTCGTTCTTTTGAATACCATTCCGAGATAATCTGTTATTATGGAAAATTTATAACACACTGTACAACATGACATCACGACAACAGTCATCACCTGAAGGCGGTCTTGTAGGAAATAGTTGTACGCGATATGTCTTAAATGTTAGGTGTGTGATATAGTCGTCCATAACTAGTTCACCCCCTGGAGTCTTTTTTTTAGCTCACCTGAGCGAAGCTCATGTGAGCTATTGTTACCGCAATGTGTCCGTTGTCCGTGAACATTTTCAAACGTCTTCTCCTCGGTAACCATTGGGCCTATAGTCACCAAACTTCATGGTCATGGTCCTTAGGTAGGGGGATTACAAAATTGTTAAAATGACGTCTTTACGTAATCCAAGATAGCTGCCGTCTAAAAATAGCACAAATTCTTCAAAAATCTTCTCAAGAACCACCAACCGGATTTCGACTGTGGGGTCAAATTGGTGTCAAATTTTATTTTTGACCAAATATGGTCATGTCATATATGAAATCGAAGGTATCAACGAGGCGATCACTCTGGTGCATTTTTTGTCGAAATCGGATGGTTATGTCATCCAAGACGGTCGCCGAAAGGTCAAAAGGTCGTTCTTTTATTAGAGATTTCAAAATTCTTCTTCACATGAACCGCTTGGCCCATGGTAGCCAAACTTAAAAGTTATTTTCCATGGGTGAAGCCTTTTCAGATTTGTTAAAATTGAGGTCATCGCTAATCCAAGATGGCCGCCGTCTAAAAATAGCATAAATTCTTAAAAAATCTGCTTCTCATGAACCGCCAGCCAGATTTCGACAAGACTTGGTAGGAATGATCGATGTACAATGCTCTTTCAAAGTTGTTAAAATGGTGACCCCGGGGTCAAAAATGGGCATGGCCCGTGGGGTCAAATTGGGGTCAAATTTTATTTTTGACCAAATATGGTCATGTCTATATCAAATCGAAGGTATCAAAGAGGCGATCGCTCTGGCACATTTTTTGTCGAAATTGGATGGTCATGTCATCCAAGATGGCCGCCGAAAGGTCAAAAGGTCTTTGTTTTATTAGAGATTTCAAAATTCTTCTTCACACGAACCGCTTGGCCCATGGTGGCCAAACTTCACAGTTATGGTCCATGGGTGAAGAAGCATTTTCAGATTTGTTGAAACGGAGGTCGTCGCTAATCCAAGATGGCCGCCGTCTAAAAATAGCACAAATTCTTAAAAAATCTTCTCATGAACCGCCAGCCGGATTTCGACGATACTTGGTAGAAATGATCGATGTAGAATGCTCTTTCAAAGGTGTTAAAATGGTGACCCCGGGGTCAAAAATTTTTGTGGCCCGTGTGGTCAAAAATATTTTTTTACCAAATGTGGTCATTTCTATATCAAATCGAAGGTATCAAAGAGGCGATCACTCTGGTACATTATTTTATCGAAATTGGATAGTCATGTCGTCCAAGAATGCCGCCGAAAGGTCAAAATGTTACAAGTTCTTTAAATATTAGAGATTTCAAAATTCATCTTCACACGAACCGCTTGGCCCATGGTGGCCAAACTTCACAGTTATGGGTGAAACCTTTTCAGATTTGTTAAAACGGAGGTCATCGCTCATCCAAGATGGCCGCCATCTAAAAATAGCACAAATTCTTAAAAAATCTTCTTCTCATGAACTGCCAGCCGGATTTCGACGAAACTTGGTAGGAATGATCGACGTAGAATGCTCTTTCAAAGGTGTTAAAATGGTGACCCCGGGGTCAAAAATGGTGTCAAATTTTATTTTGGACCAAATATGCTCATGTCATATTATCATATATCAAATTGAAGGTATCAATGAGGCGATTGCTCTGGTGCAATATTTGTCGGAATCGGATGATTATGTCATCCATGATGGCCTCCAAAAGGTCCATTTATTCAAGATTTTGAACGTCTTTTTCTCAGGAACCACATGGCCGATGCTGGCCAAACTTCATAGTAAGTTAAGATCCTTGGGTGAAGCATTTTCAGATTTGGTAAAATGAGAGTCATCTCTTAATCCAAGATGACCGCCATCTAAAAATAGTACAATTTTGTTAAAACACATATGAACTGAATGTCACATTCTCCTCTGGTGTTCATGGAGTCAGGTGAGCGAATTAGGGCCATCATGGCCCTCTTGTTTATATTTATTTTCTTTTTAGTCACAAATATACATGTTACATAATAGGAAATATAAACACGTGTTGTCACTGGAGTGTACATGACAGCAGGGTACGAGTCCACTTTATTTCAATTGTTTTAATACAGTGGAATCTCACTATACCGAACACCACGGGTACATCAGAGTGTTGCATATAGCGAGGTTCCACTGTACAACTCGTGTACCTCAAATCACAGCTCTTCCAACAGGGGCCCGTTTCACTAAACTTCTTACGACTAAAATGTTCGTAAGTGCAAAATTATGATAGTCTGTAAATTTCACATTAACAATGTTTTCTTGTGAACAATTATTGGATTTACATTTATTGAGCATAGGCTGCATATGCAGCCTATGCTCAATAAATGTAAATCCATCAATTGAAATTTACAGACGATCCTAAATTTACACTTACGAACATTTTAGTCGTACGAAGTTTAGTGAAACGCACCCCTGGTGCATGCTGTGGCTCTGACAGCTAGTGGTTGATTGCTTACAGAGGTAAACTCTCAATACCGGACACCCTGGCAGTACCTATGCTGTTCTGTACAGCGAGGTTCCACTGTATTGCATTTTGTTGTAGCCAGCTGTCATGTACACAGTATATAACAGTAAATGCTAACACCTACCTCAACCCCTTCAACACCAAACACTATTGTCTGTTCCACGTTTTGCTGCCGACGAACTTTTGGCCATTAAACACATTTAAAAGTAAGTACTTTTTCATCAATAACAAAAAAGTCACCCTCCCCAAATTTTTTTGTTTCATGAAATTCCATCAAATATTGATTTTATTGCGAATAAAAACGATTTTCCTATGGGAATTTAACATGGGGGCTAAAAATAGATTTTTTTTTAAATATTTTTTTATTTGTCAACCGAATCTAACTTTTGTTTTCTTAATTACATCATTTTCAAGTTATCTCGCCAGGTTTCGGAGTCAATTTCCAAAATTGTTTTTTGATCCTTCAAAAAACGAAAAATTGTGGAAATTGACTCCCCACGTTAAATTCCCATAGGAACATCGTTTTTTCGCAATAAAATCAATATTTGATGGAATTTCATCAAACAAATTTTTTTGGTGAGGGTAACTTTTGTTATTGATGAAAAAGTACTTCCTTTTAAATATTTTTTAGATTTAATGTGTTTAATAGCCAAACGTGGAACAGACAGTAGTTTTAGTATTTATAGCGAACAGTAGACATAAATGAAACAACTCATCTGATCAGATCCTCACTTTTCACAAAAATAATCTTCACATCAAAACAGTATTTTTGTTATTTAATAAGAAACATTTAGAAATAATAGCCTAATGTGAAATGAGAATGAGTATAGTTTAACGTCCCAGCAACAGCTAAGGTCATATAAGGATGGAATCAAAGTTTCTTTCGACAGACCAGTTGGATGGAAATATTACCCCTGGAGTCTTCTTGTAGAATTTACGACTATAGTTACAAATATGAATGTACTTCACGTACAAGTAGCAAAAACTGAACTCCTACACTAAGTTTATGTGCTGCAGTAAATGTTTGCTGCGAAAGCGGTCCATATGCCAGGGATTAAACTACCATGCCTGCAGGGGCCTTATATAGGCCCAAGCCTAGGTAGGGGCTGTTTATTTTTCCCAAAATGTGAAATAAATTCTCAATTGAAAAGTAAAACAAAGTGTCATCACAAATATAATGGTCATAAACTTGATAACTTACTCACAAAAATGCAGTAGAAAGAATTGCAACTCAATTGGAAATGTTTGAAGTGCCTGAGAGCAAACTAATATTTTGCTTGCCCAATTTATAAGGATGTCACATTTCCCAATTTACCTGATTCCCGCGCTATGTTTTCCAAAAATCTAAATAAAGGGCCCCTACCCAAAATGTGTGGTTTAATCCCTGTATGCCCCAACAAAAGCAGTCTCTACCAAACGAATAACAATGACTTTCAACAATTTATTTTGTTGAATATTTCTGTCGCCACTTTTCATGTCAAAAAGTGGTTCCTTTTATTTACAGTCCAGTATGTCAGGGGAAATACGCTTGTTTTACAACACGATATCTATATTTTATTTCTTAACAAAACATATTTTGACAGCTCATAAGAATCATCCCCATTAGCGACAATTCTCCTGCTGTCACAACATGTGTTTTGTTTTTATCGAGAAATATTGAAAATATGTTCAACCAGCTATGTGGCTGTGACTGGAGTGGGTTTTGCATTCGCAGTCTGATCAGGATCTACACTGTTTGCAATTCCATCAATGAAACACCCTTCGGGCTTATAACAATATAGATCGTTATCAGGCTACAGGAGGTTGCTATTTGATCAGGAGCTACCCTGCTTCCAAAATAAATCCCATAAGCCCCATTTCTCCAGTGACACTCACAAATGTCATGGTAAATATCTATTTCCAGGGACTATATTCATGGTAAAGCTCTGTTTCTGCGACGTTTGATTGTTCTTACTTTACATTGTTCTACTTGTGTTATGTGGCAGGGCTCCAGATAAGGAATTAGTAATTGAGTATTGTCACTCCATCATTTCTGAAGCAATTGGGTATTTCAAAGTTTAATTGGGTAAAATAAAATCCAACTACTGTTTACACATCAACAGACGGCAATTATTGAATAGTTTTCTTTGAAATGAAAACATGTCTTGGCATTTCATTAGAATTGTCTCCTTGGAGACAATTCTAATGAAATACCAAGATTTGTTTTCATGGAAAATAAGATAAATATGCTATATTTCTGGTCTGTTTATTGTTTTATGCAGCATGATAAAGGTACCACACATTTTTTATTGCTTTTTGATACTCGCTACTTCTGATTTCAATTGGGATTTTGGCAAATTTAAGTGGGTATTTAAGAAAATATGCAGCTTATCTGGAGCCCTGATGTGGGTCATGATCTGACAAACCTGGCCTTACAGCCTGTGTGACCAGTAAAGGCAGACCAGTCTGTGCATCGGTACCGTCTGATCAGGGTCTGCACTGCTGACTGTTGGTCAGCAAGCTGTCCATTATGAATCCAGATTAATTATCCGGCTGCATGAGTGTGCAGGCTGATCTTGAACTACACTGGTCAGCTAAGGAATACGTCTGGAATTGTCAGATCAGGGGACCGTGTCACTAAACTTTGTACGACTAAAATGTTTGTACATGTACGTGCAATTTAGGATCATCTGGAAATTTCAATTGATGGATTTACATTTATTGAGGCTGTTAAGCAGCCTATGCTCAATAAATGTAAATCCAATACTTATTTATAAGAAAATATTGTTTATTAAACAAAGTTTAGTGAAACGGCCTCCAGGGTCCAATACCAATAACTCTTTAATTAAACTTTCACCAATACTTGTATTGTTGTTGTTAGTTTGTTACATTGTTATTCATTGATTCAGGGTTCAGCTGAATGTTCCCAACATTTGTAAAGTCAATAAGTCGCTCAACCCTGTTTTCAGGCACATGCTATGGTTTGTGTAAATAATTTAGCGTGTGAAATTAATCGTTACTCGCATACAATATAATATATTCATAATATTTTTATGTTGTACGAGTTTGGCATCATCATCTAGCTGCGCAGAACTAAATACGGTTCCGTGTACATGCAACTGTTCTTTCACTGACCCCTTCAATTTCCAAACTGCGTTTCCTGCTCACACCAGTCTTACATTGTTTGGGGGGTGTTTCATTGAACAACCAACTCACCTTGCCCCCGGCCCAACACCCAGTTATTCCATTTCATCATTCAACCATTCCCATGCTGCAAGTCCCTTTAGCATCAATGGTGTACCCTGTGGTGGTCATTGTGGAATCGGCCACATGCCTCACCTATTCTTATTCTTAATAGTTTACAGTGGTAAAACTCAACAGAAAGGGCTTTGGGTGTAGCATTGCACTTGGTAGCAGATCAGTAGCCGATTTATCCAAAATTACAAAGTTTAGTTATCTTGCTATAAAGTACACTTTGAGGGAGACATTTTCTCAATTCAAGGACTACACTATAGATAACGTAGCACAGTACACCAGGTGGGTGGTGTAATTGCACTAATTCAATGGACATTTTTTATGTCGCAGGTTTGTCACAATTTATTTAACACTTTCGAACACCACAGGCCTGTATAGTGGTATTGACAAAACGTGTAGATCCACATGAGCCGGCTTGTGACGAGCCGTCTCATCAGTATCAGCACTTTTTGCACGTAATTTCATATTTTTGTGAACTTAACCATCCCCTTTTCATAAATGGACTAGTCTGAAAATCATTTTGTGACAATTGGATTGGTTGCAAAATTATCATATCAAAATCCAATCCAATTACATTTGTACTTAGGGGTGAAATGGTTAATTTCCTTCATGGTTGTACCTGGATTGTAGATGAAGCGGATGGACATCCTGCTGCCGCCATTGAACGAGATGTCCATGCAGATGTACTACTACTACTTCCCCGATACGTGCTGGGACCCACGCTCAGAGACTCAGTGCAGGATCTACCGACAAGACCAGGACTACTGCCAGCCCGACTACACGAAGGAGCCATACGCGAGACGGAGGTCAGACAAGCAGGGCTTCACGACAGTCGCGGCCTATGAGAACTACTGGCAGAATGTCTACGATAAACAACAGACTGAGAAGGCAGCCAAGGCCCTCAAAGCTGGCAAATAGACCCCCAGAGCTAATATACTATTAGAGTGTGACAGTTTGTTAACATACATGGCTGAATGGAAGTGCTGTTAAATGTAAAATATTGTATGTTTCTGAAGTTTCAAATGAATTAAAACTGCCCCAATTGAAAATGCCGGTGCAATAAGGGGGACAACTGCGTCTTTATGAGATTTGGCCCAGCTATGCACCGAGACGTGTACCTTCAATTAAAGCTGTTGCCCATGCACGTGTGTGAATAAAACATCATTTAATTGTGGACGAAACATACAGATTTGTTCCGAGATATAAAAACAAGTAGGACGTTGTTAACTCTGCATACTAGCGGCGAAAATATCCGCCAAACGAATTACGAGCGTATGTTTTATTTCTCTCTGTAAATATGTCTTGAAATTTCCTCAGGACTCGATTCTAATGAAATTCCAAGACATATTCATGATATTTACGGGGAGAAATACAAGAAAATAGGATGATTTTTTGTCCGCTAGTTTTGAACTATTTATAGCCCACATGTTTCCCAGCATGCAAAGAGTTAACTTTCAAATCAGAAAAATGTAATAAAATTAAAACTTAAAACTGCTTTTGTAAGTAAATTACTTTGTTTTTATGCCCCCTATTTGATAGTAAGTGGGGCATATTGCCTTGTTCTTTAGCTCCATATGTTCGTCCGTCCGTGTACATTTACCTCAAAAAGTTTGTAAGTTTCTCCAACATGTAATATCTTCGATATTATGCGAAAGATTGCTTCAATACTTGGACACTTGAATCACCTCAACATTTGTCAAACACTCGCGCCACCTTAATGACCTGTGTCACTTTTGAAATGTCGCTGAAACACTTAGCCATTTTGTTACGTCGAAAAGTTTGTAGCAGTTTCTCCAACATGTAAATTCTTCAATAGCTTCCATTGTTCCACACTTCATTCACCTGTACATGTTTGACACACTGCTGCAAGCATATCAGCACCTTCACATTTCTCACCTTCATTGTACTTGTGTTTTTGCTTAGTTACCTTCACAAGGTCACTATTACAGTCCAGTATACCAAGAGGACATATCCATGTTTTACAGACATGTCTGGTTTTATTCCAGTTCCACGGGAGCTGCACTCTGCACTGGCATACACCGGTTACCTGACAAGATGTCAATCAGCGCCGTCTACTTGGAGCTATTGCATAAACACATTTTTCACTTAGTACTAGGAGAACAATGTGTTTATGCAGTATCTTCTGCATGTAGCTGAATGGGACTTTGTCAGGAATCAGGGGCCGTTTCACTAAACTTTGTACCACTAAAATGTTCGTACATGTAAGTGCAAAATTATGATAGTCTGAGCCCGGTTGTTCAAAATTTCAGTTAGCTTAACGGACTGTTAAATCCTTAACTGAATGGTTAAAATCTCTGTTTAACAGAGATTTTAACCATTCAGTTAAGGATTTAACAGTCTGTTAAGCTAACAGATGTTTTGAGCAACCGGGCCCTGTAAATTTCACATTAACGATGTTTTCTTGTACGTAAACAATTATTGGATTTACATTTATTGAGCATAAGCTGCATATGCATCACTAGAATGTGTCATGATGTGCTCACAGGTCTGATTTACAGTGGAACATCTTCAAACCGGACACCCTGGGGACCTCCCAGGGTGTCCGATTTGGAAAGGTTCCACTGTACATAGTAAAACAGAAGAGGGATGTGGGTATTTGACAATAATGTAATAACAAAGAAATATAAAGAATGACAAGATTATGGATAATAGATACACGGATAATATACATAGTAACAGGAATGCACACGGATCATTTGTCCCTTACCACTAAATATGGACAACATGGACGGTTCCGAAAAAGAGGGGAGTGGATAGAAAATAAAACTGTTATTTATTGACTTTTTACCTACAAAAACAAACTAATTTAAAAAAAGAAAATGATTACCGTAATTACCCTAAATATTCGGCAGTCTGATCAGGGTCTGCACTATTTGCCATTTTCACAGAATGCTTCGGAGGCCTCATTGGACAACATAATCAACTTGATAAATGTTTATGACACTTATAACAATTTGTTTTGGTGTCCGAATATTTAGGGTAATTACGGTATTATAAAAAAAAACAAAAAAAAACAACAACATTTCTGTCGGATGGGAAGCCCAGACTTGCAACCTTCCGGTTAACGCCACGTGTGTCATGGTAAGGTATCTCCCCCTAAACTTGCACTCGTCTGTCCCGTGGCAATCTTTGAACATTCAGGCTTTGTTGTCCATATATACTGATAAGAACGAGCGTTGGCCGTCTAATAGAGACTACTAGGCTGGTGTATTGTCATATCGGTCTAGGTTACACAAAGGACTTGCGGGCTTGATACATACAATGTGGCTGTAACTGGAGCAATGTGGCTTATGGTCATTGTGATCAGTGCCGGATCAGGGTCCGTACATACAAACGGCATAGGTCCTTATTTGACTTCAGAAATATGCTAATTGATCAGGAGCTAGACTGGTCAAAATGATCATAAACCCCATTTCTCCAGTCACAGCAACATATGGCCCAGTGGTATATAATGGATCTGTTGGCCAGTCTGTACATGGAGTTTTTTTTTTCCTAAGATGTTTGTTTATTGGTGTTTAACGGCCTATCAAAAGGTATGGTCATGTAAGGTCGGGCAAACGGGTTCAATCCCGTTTTAACCTGCTGCATTGTGGTGAAAAGCCCAAAATCAGATCCATACCATACCAAAGTTACTTGGGCCCCATCCCCTAAAATAGGATGACGAATAATCGTAATACTCATGTGGATCAACGCTGCTTGCAAGCATGGCTATAGAGGTCTGTAGTGTAAATGCGATGTCAAAACATCACCCCAGCATCGATCAAAATGTGTGGTGATTGGTTGGGAGCATGCGATGGGCAATTTCACGATCGGGATTCATTCTTACTGGATCCGACCCGAGACGTGATATGGACCTGGCACCATGTCGTGTTTATTTCAATGTAAATATTCGATTCTGATTTTGGGATTTCCCCCCAATGCAGCAGGTTAAATACATAATCAAACCTGTTGGCCCGGCCTTAAACATGCTAAACGACCATGGCTGTTGATAGGTCGTTAAACAAAAACAAATCGAATCGATCAAAGTCCATGACCCTGGGTATTGGTGTAGTATGCTTATTAATCACAATAAATGGTGATCAATGTGTATATGATGTTTCAAGTTGATATCGCAAGCAGTCAGAGATATAACAATTTGAAAAACTTTTAACGTAAAACTCGGCGGACAAAGCGGTAACTGCTCCCCCAAAATGTTTTTTCAGGGAGCAACAATGTCGTATCTCATAACAGATGACAATGAAGAGCATCAGGTGATGCTATATTTTGAATGTGTGGCATTTCTAGAAAAATTGAACGTTTAGGTGTAGCACCGTATAAAGCGTAACAAGAGTTGTCCGAAGATAACGAAGCTCGCCTGTTGGCAGCCAAGAGTCGCAGGCGGGGCTGATGTTACAATGGCATCAGTCAACTACATTTGCCAGTAAGCAAGAGCCTGCAATACCTGCTGGGTACTCCCGGACACCAAATTTTCTATGTGTTGTCTGTGGGGGAGGGGTGGGCTGTGGTCCAATATTTGTCACAGCATGATAGAGGATCACCATGTGAATGTATGTATTAAATATCGCGATATTCCATCAAAGGAAACCACTTGAATGTTAAGTTTTGTGAACGCCGCCAAGCGCGAGAGGTTGGAAGTTGCGCATTTTTCACAGCATGATAGAGGACCATCAGAGGAATGCATGTGTGAAATATCAGTTCTATCATAGGAATGTCACAGAAGTCAGAGCTCCAGATAAGGTGCATATTTTACACACTTATTTTAGCAGAACACACATTGATTATCAAAAGTGGGAGTACAAAATACCCACAGCAATGTGAAAATACCCTTTGATTTTCAAATTGAGAAGTGAAAATACTGTAATAAAGTTGAAAATTTACTTAGGCGAGCTGCAAAAAGCAAACGATGTGAATTTAAATTAAGCAAATTTTTAAATAAAGAAAATCAACATACATTTGTAAAAATAAAATACACTTTGAATTTGAAATAGGGGGGTATAATACTCTTTAGATACAAAACTTATCTGGAGCTCTGAGAAGTTCTAAGAAATTTTGTGAAAGTGCAAAGACTTTGAAATTATTGGTGGTGAGAGGGTTCTGGATTTGAAAGAGGACCATCTACGAAATGCTTGTGTGAAATATTCTTAAGTTCTATTACAGGAAACAGAAGTTGTAAAAATTTACTCAAACTTTAAGTTTGTGAAAGCACCAAGACCATGGCCGTGACCTTGGGGATTATTGAAGGTCGGAGGGTCATGGATTTGACGCAGCATGATAGAGGACCATCAAAAAAATGCTTGTGTGAAATATCAATAAGTTCTACCAAAGGAAACAGAAGCTAGCCTACAAGAAATTTACCCTAACGTTAAGTTTTGTGAAAGTCCTTGACCTTGGTATTATTGTGGTGGGAGGGTCCAGGGGCCCGTTTCACTAAACTTTGTACGACTAAAAT
Organism: Conchocele bisecta; assembly: GCA_029237695.1. Lineage (NCBI taxonomy): Eukaryota > Metazoa > Mollusca > Bivalvia > Lucinida > Thyasiridae > Conchocele > Conchocele bisecta. The sequence continues at coordinate 7,974,692 of CM055267.1, forward strand.
GTTTGTAAGTGCAAATTAGGATCGTCTGGAAATTTCAATTGATGGATTTACATTTATTGAGCATAGGCTGCATATGCAGCCTATGCTCAATAAATGTAAATCCAATAGTTGTTTACAATAAAGCATTGTTAATGTAAAATTTACAGACTATCATAATTTTGCACTTACGAACATTTTAGTCGTACAAAGTTTAGTGAAACAGGCCCCAGTATTTGTCGCCGCATGATAGAAGACCATCAGAGAAATATATGTGTGAAATATCAATAAATATCAATAAATTACATCAAAGGAAACAGAATTTATAAGAAAGTTATGCGAATGTTAAGTTTGTGAAAGCACCATGTCAGTGTGACCTTGAGATTATTGGTGGAGGGCAGGTCCTGGATAGGTTACAGCGTGATAACAATACAGCATGATATAACAATACAGCGTGATAACAATACAGCGTGATAAGAGGACCATGAGAGGAAAGCATGTGCGAAATCAATGTGTCAATAAGTTCTATAAAAGGAGACGGAAGTTATATGAAATTTACCCAAATGTTCAGTTTGTGGAAGCCACCGACAGACGACTGGGGTATGCCATTAGCTCTTCCTGCATTTAACAAGTTGTGCCTCCAGAAGTATACAACATAGGACAGTTAAACATAAAACATTCTACAAACGTAAAACCTGTCTACATACATATTTATTGCTGAAAGTACAGCAACACTTTGGCACATACTGATGATCATGATAATGATAATGTGATGATGGTGTTGATGATAATGCTCATGATGATGATGATGGATGGTGTTGATGATAATGCTCATGATGATGATGATGGTGGTGTTGATGATAATGCTCATGATGATGATGATGGTGGTGTTGTTGATAATGCTCATGATGATGATGGTGTTGATGATAATGCTCAGATGATGATGGTGTGATATCCATGTGTGATGGTGGTGTTTGATGATAATGCTATGATGATGATGGTGGTGGTGTTGTTGATAATGCTCATGATGATGATGATGGTGGTGTTGATGATAATGATGATGGTGGTGTTGATGATAATGCTCATGCTGACGATGATGGTGGTGCTCATGATGATGATGATGATGGTGTTGATGATAATGCTCATGATGATGATGGTGGTGTTGATGATAATGCTCATGATGATGGTGGTGTTGATGATAATGCTCATGATGATGATGATGATGGTGGTATTGATGATGATGATGGTGGTGTTGATGATAATGCTCATGATGATGGTGGTGGTGATGATAATGCTCATGATGATGGTGGTGGTGATGATAATGCTCATGATGATGGTGGTGTTGATGATAATGCTGATGCTGACGATGATGGTGGTGGTGATGATAATGCTCATGATGATGGTTTTTGTCTTTGTTTATTAGTGTTTAACGGCCTATCAACAGCTAAGGTCATGTAAGGCCGGGCAAACGGGTTCGATCCCATTTTAACCTGCTGCATTGGGTGGGAAATCCCAAAATCAGAACGGAATATTTACATCGAGAACAAATATAGTCGGCCCTGAAATTGGCCCCTTCTCCTAAAATAGGATTACGAATATCGTAATACTCACATAAGGGGTATAACCAGATTCAACTGTCACATACAAAATGCCAAAGACGTATGTGAGGGCCAAACCAGGTCTCCAGTCGGGATTCCGGTAAGGATGAACCCCGATCGTTAAATTACCCATCACATGCTCCCACCTGCCACTCACTCCTGATGATGGTGGTGTTGATGATAATGCTCATGATGATGATGATGGTGGTGTTGATGATAATGCTCATGATGATGATGGTGTTGATGATAATGCTCATGATGATGATGATGGTGGTGGTGATGATAATGCTCATGATGATGATGGTGTTGATAATGATGATGATGATGGTGGTGATGATAATGCTCATGATGATGATGATATGATGATAATGCTCATGATGATGATGAAGATGGTGTTGATGATAATGCTCATGATGATGATATGATGGTGGTGGTGTTGATGATAATGCTCATGATGATGATGATATGATGATAATGCTCATGATGATGATGAAGATGGTGTTGATGATAATGCTCATGATGATGATATGATGGTGGTGGTGTTGATGATAATTTGCTCATGTATGATGATGATGGGGTGGTATAATGCTCATGATGATGTATGATGAATGATGGTGATGATAAATGCTCATGATGATGATGATGGTTGGTGTTGATGATAAATGCTCATGCTGATGATGAATGGTGGTGTTGATGATAATGCTTCATGATGATGGGGGGTGTTTGAATGATAAGCCTCAATGATGATGATGTGGTTGGTTGATAATGTCATGATGATGATGGTGGTGGTGATGATAATGCTCATGATGGTGATGGTGGTGAAGGCGATAATGGTGATGATGATAATGCTCATTATGATGTATATGGTGGTGATGATGATACTGATGATGCTGATGGTGATGATAATGGTGATGGTGGTGATGATAGTTTTGTTTGTTTGTTTGTTGGGGTTTAACGGCCTATCAACAGCTAAGGTAATTTAAGGCCTGGTCAATGGGTTTAGTACTAAATCCCATATGTTACCTGTACATGTACATTTTCAAGTACATGTACAAATGGGGGGGGGGGGGGGGGGGGGGGGGAAATGGGGGGGGGGGGGGGAAACCCAAAATCAGAACTGAATATTTACAATAACAAAACTATATATTCAGCCCTGAAATCAGAATAATCCTGATCTGATGCCAGGTCCTCGCCACACCAGAATCACTTGGCCCCTCCCAAAAGCAGTAGGATCAGTAATAATCTTACTACTTTTATAATGGGCAATAACCCAATTCAACTCCCAGGTAACAGAAGAGCCAAAGATAAAAACGTACCGGAGGGCCAAACCAGGCAAATAGTGATTCCTATAAGGAGGCACCACTACCGTTAATTTACACCGTCTCGTTCGCCCGACCACCACCCACCATGATGATGGTGGTGGTGATGATAATGATTTAGATTGCATGTAAAGGGAGATAACACAAACATTTGACACATTAAGCAGACAAAGAGACAGATGGTGATGATGTGGGGTATGGCATAAACACACCTACAAAATAATATTGCAAATCAAATGTCAGCCATGGCAATTAAAGGTACATGTCCACTCACTAGGCACAACATGTTCTTTATAGGAATTAAATATTAGTGTATAATTGTGTCATTATTCCACCAGTTCTAAAAAGAGGCATGATATTTTTTAATTATTTATACTAATTAAATACGTCACCTGAAAAAATAATATTTTCGACAGATTATAAAGTATGATCATTGCACATGAAACAGGAGTTGTCAGAAGACAACGAAGCACGCCTGGTGGTGCTTTAGTTTAACGAATATCAAGAAACTGTGTGAAAGGAAACAGAAATTGTAACAAATTTCCCCCAATGTTAAGTTTGCGAAAGCACTAAGATTGTGACCTTGACCTATGGGGTTAGCGGGGGTCCGAGGGTTGTGGATTTGACATGGTATGAGAAGAGAACCATTAGAGGAAGGGCTGTGTAAAATATCAAGAAGAGCAGTGAATGGAAACAGAAATTATAACAAATTTCCCCCAATGTTAAGTTTATGAAAGCACTAAGACAGTGACGTTGACCTTGGGGTTAGCGGGGGTCTGAGCATTATGGACTTGTCACAACATGATATAGAATCATTAGAGAAAGGCATGTGTGAACTAAATTGGTCAGTAAGCGAGGCTTACGGAATACCCCCCGCGTGGGCCCAGGTACCCCTAAATGTGTAAAAAAAATCCAAGTGTCCTGAACATTTATTTGAGCAGCGGATTGCGCTGCGATTTGCTAGGGGGGTCTGGGGGCATGCCCCCCCCCCCCCTCCCCCATTTTTTTTTCTCCAATTCTAGATGCTCTGTGCTTCATTCTGAGGTATATTTAGCATTAAATAGATCACATTTTCCCCTGAAAAAATATGCTATAATTAGGAAAAATTGGCAACATAATCCATTTCAATTAAAAATAATACTTGCAACAAGAAGTCAGTACATGTATAACAGGGATTCCGCTGGGGAAAATAAAAGAATCGCCACTCAAAAAAAAAAGAAAAAAAAAAAAAAAAAAAAAAGAAATAAAATTGATTTTATTTTTTTTCGAAAATTGTAATTTTTTATCGCCATTCTCAACGGATTTACAAGATTCACAAAAGTGGTCCCTGGGGACCTCAAATCCGGATTTCCGGATTAATCCTGAAATTTCCTATGCCTGGGTGGAGGTCCATTGGAGCAATAATGTGAAGCAGATCCAAGCAAGGAAATAGAAGTTATAACCGATTTCTCTGCTGTTAAGTTTTGTAAAGAGACTAAGTATGTGACCTTGACCTCAAAATCAGCTGGGATTTGTCACAGCATGATAGTACAGCCTTAGAGGAATGCACGATTGAAAGAAATAGAAGTTATAACACATTTCTCTGATGATAAGTTAGGTAAAGAGACTAAGTATGTGACCCTGACCTTCGGATCAGCGGGGGATGGACAGTCGTGGATTTGTCACAGCATGATAGTACAACCTTAGAAGAAAGCACGAGTGAAATATTAAGAATTTTCAATGAAGGAAATAGAAGTTGTAACACTTATTTCTCTGATGTTAAGTTTTGTAAAGATACCAAGTATTTGACCTTGACCTTAGGATCAGCTGGGGTTGGACGGTCGTGGATTTGTCGCAGCATGGTAGTAGAGTATTACAGGATAGCATGTGTGAAATATTAAGCATTTTAGATGAAGGAAATAGAAGTTATAACATATTTCTCTGATGTTAAGTTTTGTAAAGAGACCAAGTATTTGACCTTGACCTTGACCTTGGGATCAGCTGGGGTTGGATGGTCGTGGATTTGGCACAGCATGGTAGTAGAGTATTACAGGATAGCATGTGTGAAATATTAAGCATTTTAGATGAAGGAAATAGAAGTTATAACATATTTCTCTGATGTTAAGTTTTGTAAAGAGACCAAGTATTTGACCTTGACCTTGACCTTGGGATCAGCTGGGGTTGGATGGTCGTGGATTTGGCACAGCATGGTAGTAGAGCATTACAGGATAGCATGTGTGAAATATTAAGCATTTTAGATGAAGGAAATAGAAGTTATAACATATTTCTCTGATGTTAAGTTTTGTAAAGAGACCAAGTATTTGACCTTGACCTTGACCTTGACCTTGGGATCAGCTGGGGTTGGACGGTCGTGGATTTGGCACAGCATGGTAGTAGAGTATTACAGGATAGCATGTGTGAAATATTAAGCATTTTAGGAAATAGAAGTTATAACATATTTCTCTGATGTTAAGTTTTGTAAAGAGACCAAGTATTTGACCTTGACCTTGACCTTGACCTTGGGACCTTACAGCTGGGGTTGGACGGTCGTGGAATTTTTTTGGCACAGCATGGTAGTAGATTATTACAGGATAGCATGTGTGAAATATTAAGCATCTTAGATGAAGGAAATAGAAGTTATAACATATTTCTCTGATGTTAAGTTTTGTAAAGAGACCAAGTATTTGACCTTGACCTTGACCTTGGGATCAGCTGGGGTTGGACAGTCGTGGATTTGACACAGCATGGTAGTAGAGCCTTACAGGAATGCATGTGTGAAATATTAAGCATTTTAGATGAAGGAAATAGAAGTTAAAAACATATTTCTCTGATGTTAAGGTTAGTGACGGATGCACACACGGACGGACGGACAACCTGACTCCAATATACACCCCACATCTCGTTGCGGGGGGTATAAATATCAAAACATTTGGTGAAATGAAACATAAGTTAAATTTATAGGCGCACTAAAATTAACTAGATTTGTCAGTAAGCGAGCCTGACGGAATACCCCCCGCATGGACCCAGGTACCCATAAATGTTTCTCTGATGTTAACTTTAGTGACGGACGGACAACCTCAACCTGACTCCAGTATACCACCACAACTCGTTGCGGGGGGAGGGGGGGGGGGGGAATACCTACAGAATATACAGAACTATTTGTCTCCCTATATTATAACCTGGCATGTGGGACCCCAGCTTTAAGTTCTGCTATGTAGGGCTATTGTGTGTAGTAGTCACATTCATATTGTTGTCATTGTTCAAGCTTCTATGGTAGTCCCGTTAGAACACAATATTCACATCGTATCCAGGCACAGTATCAGTCGTATCCAGGTTGTATCCACTCAAAAATGTCCAGATTGCGATGTCCAGATTCAGCGATGTCCAGATTCAGCGACGTCCAGATTATATCCATCCATTTGCAGATATGTCCTCAGTTTTGCGAGTCTGCAACATAGAACATGTACATCCAGAATAGTACAACATAATAATGCACCTCGTCTCAATCCAACCACTACAGGTGATCACACGGTTGGCAGTGCTTGGTTGGCTTGTTACTGGATAAATGGGGCTTATGACATCAGTGGCCAGTCTCCTGATCCACTGCCCAGTCCTGCAGCCTGATAGAGCTGTACAATGGAACCTCTCTAAACCTCACACAGAGAAAGGTTAGTTGCCCGTTATCTCCGATGTTAATGTCTGTTCATGATCACAAACCCCTCACGCGTGTCTTGAAGTAGTCATCTGCCTGTTTTACAGTGGAACCTCTCTAAACTGGACACCTGGGGACCTCCCAGGGTGTCCGGTTTAAAGCGGTTCCACTGAATACTCTTTGCTAGTTGCATTATAGGTGTTTCACCGACTGAATGACGAACAGTGCAGATCCTGATCAGACTGCACGGAAGTGCAGTCTGATCTGGATATACACTGGTCGTAAATGCCATCAGCCCCATTTCTCCAGTCATTTCTCTTGTGTCTGATCCATTACCTTGGTCTGCTCTGTAACGAGTAACTACAAACATGTATTATGTATCATATCTTGGACACATTTTTCAGATTTTGTTTCTGAATTTGCACAGCATGTGAACAATTTATGGACACGAGGATGTGATGCGACAGTTACCGTGTTGATCCTAATATAAGCACCTGCCACAGGGATTCCGCTGGAGAAAAAAAAATAGCCACTTCAAAAAATTGGCAATAAAAAATTACAATTTTCGAAAAAAAATCTTTTTTTTTTCTTTCCGAAAATTGTAATTTTTTATTGCCAATTGTTTTATTTTTATCGCCAATTGCGAAAGTGGCGATCGCCAGCGGAATCCCCGCTGCCATATTACACGCGCCCCCATTAATTTTGAGAATGTCAGGACCTGGGTTTCATAAGTTAGGGCCAAATTGGCAATGCCTTTCAGGGTCCAAGTGCCATAGGTCGGTCTGAGGTGTTGCATGGACATGGTGTAAGTCTGATGTGCAAATTATTAAACTTTACATACCACTACATTTCATTGGAATGTCAATTTATATTATCAGTTAACTATCTTGTAAATTACAGTTTACACTGCAAGTTCAATAGTGAATATGAATAGTAAAACGTCTTTACTACATGTTGTTGGTGTAACGTAATTGTGGGCTATCGTTGTACCATATCTGGTTTACAGATGGTACGTCTGTAAGTCGGAGTATGATAACTAATGATAAGAAATTATGATTTTGTGTATACTTACACTTTTAGCGTACCTAAAACAAACTTTTAATAATTGGACACATTTTACTAAATTTCTATGAATATTTAATTTTTATATTTAAGACCCTAATTATTGTGCCCGTTTTACATTTTGCATCGTGCCCAGGTGCGAATATTAGGATTAATACAGTACATGATATTTATATGCATGTACCATCGCAAATCTCGTGAATTATCTTACATAGGCGAATGAACAGTGAGATAACTATGATACATACTATATAGAGCATCTCAAACAAGTTCCCATTGGATACGAGAATTATGAAATGAGTCGTGAACAATTTATATGAACCGAGGCTCTAGCGAGGTGCATAGAATTGCTGAAGAGTTCCACAAATCTCATATCAAATGGAAATCAGAATTTTTCAATGTAAAATTAGTTTCTGTGAGTACTTACCTGTTATATGTTGCTATATAGCTTCTATTGGGGCTACCCATTCCGAATACAATTTATTGACCCGCACCTAGTCCGCACTTACACCTGTCCCATCCCATATCGACCGCGCATGCGCGCATGGGAGACTTCCTCTTTGCGATAGAACAAATCTCTCACCCTGCGGGGTGGGAGGTGGGTGTTAAATACATATAACAGGTAAATACTCACAGAAACTAATTTTACATTGAAAAATTCTGATTTCTGTATCATACTTCCCTGTTATATGTTGCTAGAATTTGTCTCCAAGGCGGGAAGGTAAGGTGATACAGAAACCAGAAAAATAAATTAATTCGCTCTGTGAATACTTAACCTAGGATCAATAAATTGACTCACCAAACAATTTGTAGACTAGACCCGGGCACCGTCTGAGCAGAGCGCCCCCTTTTCCTGCTCCCAGAAGATAACTGAGCCGCCAGCTAAGTCTTCTGGTCTGCTTGAGTACTGTCCCCAGTCGCAGTTTCACACGCACTGAATGTGACTAACTCATATCATGTTAGCATCATGTCATACACACTGTTGTGCCTCACATCTAAGACTCACAGCATCTACACTGACCCTTGGCCATGTCCACAAGTCTCTTAAAGTTCTAACCCACATTACTTACAAATAGTAATGCTAACATAATATACCCTATGCATATTGACAACCACATACTATCAATAATTACAAAACATGGTATTCATGACCCTGGATGAATGATTATGTGTTTTCGAGTGTCATGACACCTAGTACCGTTAGCACCCCGGAGCACAGGGAACTCACCGTTACCCTCTCCGGACCTCACAATCATTGGTAACCCCACACAACTGCACACATTATAGTAAAATATGTATCCAGACTGGCATAACCAGTCATGTGTAATCAAGAAAACAATCTACGAAAACTTTCCAGGCACAAAACTTGAACTAGCTGATAACTAGAACGTTTTGTACTGCCAATGTGAATATACCAACAATTTGTTATCCTGGACTAGATCCACTGGCCCAGAATAACAACAGGCTAAACAATTGAGCCTTTTACACATGCTTTGCACCCACGACAACCCTGCTAGCCGCGAAGAAGGGGCACTGTTCTCCACAGCTACACTAGCTGCTGAGACCAGTCCTGATTCCTCTATCACTAGATAACTCCCAGTGTGCATCCTGTCTTCCCCACCTGATGCCATCAGAGGATTTTAACATTCACCCGTACCGGTCAAGTGCCCTTTTCCTCTGACAAGCCTGGTGCATTTTGTCTTATGAAATTCACCATCATCTAGCCGAATGTCTTAACCGATTGCGCCACGAAGCCCACATTATCATCTGATCGTGACCTTGATCTATGTGCCAGGGCATAGCGTGTTTTCCGTCTCGGTTAAATTTGGTAGGTTCGTGCTGGGCGAGAGATAAACTCATATTCTGGATCAGTGCGAATGAATTTAATCTATTGACATTGTTGTTGTTATTAACTGGAAGCATGTGCTTTTACCAAGTTAAGATACGACAATTGTACATTATAGAATACGTAAAGTATATAATGTCACAGATAACCGACTCGATTTGGACATGCCTGGGATCACGAACGGTCGGGTATGCCTACCTGGGACCCGAGCCTTAGCAAGGAACCCAGCTTCGCAACCATAGTAACGGAATCATTATCCAAGCCAGATTCTGGTCGCCCATGTACAGGCCGCGTAATTCCCGCCGCCTTTTTGCCGAAGTGAAAACGAGGAATAACCCATTCTTGACTGATCAATCAAAAGAGGGAAGCTGTCACATGGGCTCATACTGATCTTTCGTTAAATCCCATATAACCACTGTTAGATTCCATTTATTTAACTATTCTAGCTACTGGTCTTTCTCTAGTGAAGAATGAAATCATCGCCTATAACGGGTCTGAACCTATGATACATATCGGCACTGAAGTGAACTTGAAACAGTTGGCCAATGCCTACATGTATCCCTTCCTAATCGACGCTGACAATTTCTTTTCATCGAACAATTACTAAGGAAATCGCCCATTTCGCCTACAGCTGGACTGACTGGATTAATTTGCCTTAACTTACAGCAATTAACACAGACCTCCCATTCGCGTCTTAGCATGCAGTAGCAAAATGACTTTGCCTGTGCAATGATTGCTGCAGCTAGCCGCGAAAAGTTGTCCTTTCTGATTCCCTTCCTGATAGCCTCCAGACGTGAAGAATCAGAACGAGCGTATTCGCATGAAGTGTTCCCCCTGCATGCTGTGACAGAAGCTTGGGAAACACTGGAATGCCCACCGGATGGTACACTAGACGTTCCAGTATGCTGGAGAACCAACTTGTCATTGGCCAGCATGGTGCCACTAGTGTGACCCGAATTTACTGATTGTGGAAATGCTTCCCCGTATACTCATTTCCATGAGACGGACATGCGCCCACCGCCTATGCCCCCGAGTCCAGAACTGGAGACACATACATTGGGCTCTGATTGTCCATCATGGTCGCAAACAGACCCAACCAGGGGTGGCTCTACCTGTTGATAACCGCGTTGGTCACTGTCCTTAACAGTGACCCCTCGGTAAGAACTTTCGAACCCCCCTCGACAGGTAGTCCACAGTACATTGGTAGACGACATACACCGCATATCTGCCTCTGAATTCAATACTCCTAGCAGCTAAAATAGCACCCTGGCTGGTAGTTGAAGTGGATACACAGCTTCGAATATCACTCGCAACATCATGTCTACTCTGTACATATCGCCACTGTTCAAGTGTACCCTGACTATCCCCAGTCTGGTAAGGAAACTCATCCCTACGTATCAGATGTCGTGTTTCGGTACTAGTTCCGACATCTCTATGTTCGGCATGAGACCCAACCCCGTGATAAGATCCCAGAACACACGCAGCTTAAGTAGCAGTGTGTCTCTGGACTGATCGTGCAGAGGAGCCAGTCATCCAAGTATTGAAGTATGCAATAACACACGGTCTGGACTCTGCCGAGATTACCTCTATTAGTTTTGTGAACGCCGTGGCTATTCTGAAGGGTAGGACACAAAACAGCTATACCATGCCTTGCGACTGAAAGCTTAGAAAGTTTCTGGACGCATGGCATATCGGTATATGAAGATAACCTTCCTGTGGTTCAATGGAGACTGCCCAATCGTTGACTCTAATAGTCCGATGTATCGATCGAGCCGTCTCTATCTAGAAATGATCTGTTTGTTGGTACAATAAACAGCACGCTGTAGAAGCTCGGAGATTGCCAATCTCTGATGCGTGTAGCGCCCCTCTGTGAGCCCCACCCTATTGGGGCTGTATAGGTGTTATGGGTTGCTTAAAGCTACCCGTTACCTCACTCGCTGGGTTAGGAGAAGGGGATGTTGAAGCTTGCTTATGTCCCCTTTCCAGCCCGAGTTGCGCTTCTATAAGCGAACCGCTAACTGCTGACTCTGTCTTACTGCAGCGTCAGCAGCAGTCACCTGAGAACATCTGTTTCCAAACAGATTCGTGGCCTGAAGGGATGCTTCCCGAAGGAGGTCCCTTCCCTGTATCGTAAGAATGGACGCCGTAGCTAACGTGGCGTCGCTCCTCAACAGAACCATGTCTGCCGACATAGTCAGAGACGTAGCCATGATATGCCTGATCCTAATCCCGATTTGTGACCACCACCAAATTTCCTGACCCGAACTGGGTTTAGGTTTCCCTTAGCCCATTAGTGAACGTGGTACGGAAAACCTATTCAAATATCGAACGAGACAAAGTCGAAAAAAAAATAAAAAAATTTCTTTGTCGAAAATAGGAACGTCCGACAATAGGAAAATCGCGAAGTTTGCGCACTGTGGCCACACTAAGAAAAAAAACTCGAAATACTTTCAAAATGAAATATTTTCGACTAGCAACTTATAGAAATGAATAGCCCCCACTCTATTACAGAAGATATTGCCTACTTACGGACAATAACCATGAATAGAGTGTATAAAACAGCCAAACGAAAATGAGCACCAAAAAGGATACTTTCACGCCAGCCGTGCGAAGCAAAGAGGAAGTCTCCCGTGCGCGCATGCGTGGTCGATATGGGATGGGACAGGTGTAAGTGCGGACTAGGTGCGGGTCAATAAATTGTATTCGGAATGGGTAGCCCCAATAGAAGCTATATAGCAACATATAACAGGGAAGTATGATACAGAAATGACTTTTAAGATTCTGTTTATCACATGACTTCGCACTCCATTGATTATTTTCGCATCTAAATGAAAATCTGTACAAAGAAAAATAGCTTTACTCCTAGAAATAAAACTATTACAAATATACCATATTATAGGTTCCCGTTCTTTGTAAGCACTTCATATTACTAAACAGGAGCCCATTCTAACAATTGCACTAATTTTACTGTCACCGACGCTTCCAATGACGATTAAAATATGATGAACGTCAACGTCAAAACATCATTGTTTTTTCACGCCACTTGTAACGTCTTCATTTGTTTTATTGTTATGGCGTAACGTTAGCGGAAAATAGGAGTATGTAATTAAGGTGATGTCAGCCAATCAAATTTACTCCTGGTATTATTACACGCATGTCATATCACATTTATGAAACGGGTTACAACACGGTGTAACAAGGTTTTCATGTGATAAACATGAATGTCAATTCAAATACAGTGAAACCTCTCTAAACCGGACTCTCCGGGAGGTCCCCAGGGTGTCTGGTTTAGAGAGATTCCACTGTAATTAATCACTTAATGGCCACTTTTTGTCATTTTCTGTTATGAACAGACGGGACAATGATGTAAATTACATTGACACAATGAGATCCCCAGGGTGTTCGGTTTAGAGGGGTTTCACTGTAAATCTTGCTTACAGGTTTTAAGCTAGATTTATTTGAATTTGACATTCACTCAGCTACAACTAAGTCCGCGTGTACCTGATTCTGCGGTCGAGGTGGGACAGTGGACGACGAGGCAGGACACGGCCGTGTGGCTGGGGTTGTAGGCACTATACACTCGTGGCACGCGGCTCCACAGCCCGTCTGACACTATACCCTACAACAGTCATTCGTTCGGCTTATGTTTAAGGGTGGGAATTGGCTCGAAAACCTTGCATACCCTGCAACATGGCCACAGCCAGTGGATAACACGCCCACGTAGTATTCAAGTAAATCGTGCAGGGAATCAAAAGATTGGCAATTAACCCTTACACCACTACTCACAACAATTGTCATCTGCTGTTGTTTTTATATCTTGCCTTATTTCTCAATAAAAACATGGTTTGACAGCACTGAAAATGATTCTGAAGTGCTGTCAAAGCATGTTGTAAATTATTCTAAAGTGCTGTCAAAGCATGTTTTCGATGATAACAAGAATTCCGCGGAATCAAATGTCTCGCCTTGTTCCGCCTTGACCTTGACCCTGGGGCATTGACCTTGACCCTGGGGCCCCGAGAATAGTCCTATATTCATCTACATATCATAGTAAAGGTATGTATAAAGTTTGATGACTGTAGCTGATAAGGTGTTGAAATAATGACCGTAACACAAAAACTTAACATTGAATGATGACGCCGCCACCGACGCCGACTCCGGAACAGCAAAACCTATGTCTCGCTTTCCGCTTTCGCGGGCGAGACAAAAACGGAAAATAGAAAATAAACAGCAGATGACAAAAAAATTAAGATCTAAGAGCGGTCTAAGAGTTAAATGGATTATTACATGGCAGGAAGTAACACCAAATGCCTCCACCACTACCAGCTTTACATTTCTCCCCGAGGGTTCATTTTCTTTTCCCTTTGTCCGCATAAAAATAGAAACTTCAAAAACTAGCTTTTACTTTACTCTTCTTCAACTGCATACACACTTGAAGCCGCATGTATTTAAATAGTCAGCCACCTGCACATGCTCTTGTGGTTATAGACCAGTCTAATAAGTAGGTTATCAAACTTGATAAATCAACTAGAAATGGACGCTTGTCGACAAGCGCATGTGTATCCCCCTCCCCAGTTACACAAGTAGTTTGAAAAAAGGGTGTTCGAGTTATGCTCCGGAGAAAAAATCAGTGACGGAAAAAACAAAGGGAGATAACTAAAAAATTAGTGATGCAAGAGTTGTCATTCTTGCGTGACACACCTTTAGGGTTGTGGTCTATGCATGTGTGAAGTTTCATGAAAATATTCCAAAGGGTGTTCGAGTTATGCTCCAGACACGAAATCAGTGCACGAAACAACAAAGGGAGATAACTAAGAAATTAACGACGCAAGAGTTGTCATTCTCACGTGCGACACACCTTTGGGTCGTCTTCTATGCATGTGTGAAGTTTAATAAACTAGAAAATGTGTTCATAGAACACGGATGTCCCACATATCGCTTTGATTAAATGAGGCCAAATTCCAAGTCAAAATTTTCTTTTACCTGAGAGTTAAAGTTTTTGAAGCACCAAGTATGTGACCTTGACCCTGGGCTTGGCGGGGGCAGGACAAACGTGGATTTGGCACAGGGCGGTAGAGGACCATTAGAGCAATGCATATATGAACTAGAAATGTGGCCTGTCGGCACACGAATGCCCCCGCTGGCAGCCAAAGAAAAGAAGGCATATTTGAATGTGGATTTGTCACAGGTTGGCAGAGGACCATTGGAGTAATGCGTGTGTGAAATGTGAAGCTGATCCGAGCAAGGAAACAGACATTATAAGCTATTTACCCGAGCTTTAAGGTTTCAAACGTACCAAGTCTGTGACCTTGACCCTGGGCTTAGCGGGGGCGGCACGAATGTGGATTTGTCACAGGGTGGCAGAGGACCATTGAGCAATGCGTGTATGAAATGTGAAGTCAGATCGAGCAAGGGAGAAACAGAAATTACCAGGCATTTACCCAGCGTTAAGGTTTTCGAACGCACCAAGTCTGTGTGTGACCTTGACCCTGGGCTTGGCTGCGGCACGAATGTGGATTTGTCACAGGGTGGCAGAGGACCATTGGAGCAATGCGTGTGTGAAATGTGAAGCAGATCCGAGCAGGAAACAGAAATTATAAGGCATTTACCCAGCGTAAGGTTTCGAACGCACCAAGTCTGTGACCTTGACCCTGGTTTGCCAGGGGGCGGCACGAATGTGATTTAGTCACAGGGTGGCAGAGGACCATTGGCGCAATGTGTGTGTGAAATATGAAGCAGATCTGAGCAAGGAAACAGAAATTATAAGGGATGTATCAGCATTAAGGTTTCGAACGCACCAAGTCTGTGACCTTGACCATGGGCTTAGCGGGGGCGGCACTAATGTGGATTTGTCACCGGGTGGCAGAGGACCATTGGAGCAATGCGTGTGTGAAATGTGAAGCAGATCCGAGCTAGGAAACAGAAATTATAAGCCATTTACCCAGCGTTAAGGTTTCAAAAGCACTAAGTCTGTGACCTTGACCCTGGGCTTAGCGGGGGCGGGACGAATGTGGATTTGTCACAGGGCGGTAGAGGACGATTGGAGCAATGCGTGTGTGAAATGTGAAGCAGATCCGAGCAAGGAAACAGAAATTATAAGCTATTTACCCAGCGTTAAGGTTTCGAACGCACCAAGTCTGTGACCTTGACCCTGGGCTTAGAGGGGGCGGACGAATGTGGATTTGTCACGGGCGGTGAGGACCATTGATGCAATGCGTGTGAAATGTGAAGCGACCCGAGCAAGGGAAACAGAAATTATAAGAATTTACCAGCTTAAGGTTTCAGCAGCTGTGACCTGACCCGGGCTTAGCGGGGGTGCGATGAGGATTTGTCACAGGGCTAAGAGGACATTGGAGCAATGCGTGTGTGAAATGTGAAGCAGATCGAGCAAGGAAACAGAAATTATAAGCCATTTACCCAGCGTTAAGGTTTCGAAAGAAAAACACCAAGTCTGTGACCTTGACCCTGGGCTTAGCGGGGGACGAATGTGTGTCAGGGCGGGTAAGGACATTGGAGCAATGCTGTGTGAAATGTAAGCGATCGAGCAAGGAAACAGAAATTATAAGATTTACCCAGTTAGGTTTCGACGCACCAAGTCTGTGAGCCTTGACCCTGGCGTGCGGCACGAATGATTTGTCACAGGGTGCAGAGGACCATTGGAGCATGCGTGTGATGTGAGCAGATCCGAGGCAAGGAAACAGAAATTATAAGCATTTACCCAGCGTTAAGGTTTCGAACGCACAAGTCTGTGACCTTGAACCCTGGGTTTGCGGGGGCGGCACGAATGTGATTTGGCACAGGGTGGCAGAGGCCATGGGAGCAATGTGTGTGATATAAGCAGCTTAGCAAGGAAACAGAATTATAAGATGTCCCAGCATTTAAGTCGAACGCACCAATCTGTGACCTTGACCTGGCTTAGCCGGGGGGGCGGCATAATGGTGGATTTGTCACCGGGTGGCAGACCATGCGCAATGCGTGTGTAAATGTGAAGCAGATCCGAGCTAGGAAACAGAAATTATAAGCCATTTACCCAGCGTTAAGGTTTAACAAAAGCACTAAGTCTGTGACCTTGACCCTGGGCTTAGCGGGGGCGGGACGAATGTGGATTTGTCACAGGGCGGTAGAGACGATTGGAGCAATGCGTGTGTGAAATGTGAGCAGAATCCGAGCAATGGACAGAAACATTATAAGCTTATTTACCCAGCGTTAAGGTTTCGAACGCACCAAGTCTGTGACCTTGACCTGGCTTGCGGGGGCGGCACGAATGTGGATTTGTCACAGGGTGGCAGAGGACCATTGGAGCAATGCGTGTGTGAAATGTGAAGCAGATCCGAGCAAGGAAACAGAAATAATAATAGCATTTATCCCAGCGTTAAGGTTTCGAAGCACCAAGTCTGTGACCTTGACCCTGGGCTTTAGCGGGGCGGCGACGAATATGAGGATTTGTCACAGGGTCGGCTAGAGGACCATTGGAGCAATGCGGTGTGTGAAATGTGAAGCAGATCCGAGCAAGGAAACAGAAAATTATAAGCCTATTTACCCAGCGTTAAGGTTTCGAACGCACCAAGTCTGTGACCTTGACCTGGGCTTAGCGGGGGCGGGGCGGAACTAATGTGGATTTGTCACAGGGCGGTAGAGGACCATTGGAGCAATGCGTGTGTGAAATGTGAAGCAGATCCAGAGTACATAAGGAAATTTACAGCGTTAGGTGGGAACGCACCATGTTTCGTGACCATTGACGTTAGGTTTCGCCAAGGACGAATGGATTTGTCACAAGCGTAGAGACTGCTTATGAGCATGACTGTGAAATGTGAAGCAGATCGAGAAGGTCAGATTTAAGCCTTTACAGCGTTAAGGTTTCGAAGCACCAAGTCTGTGACCTTGACCCTGGGCTTGGCGGGGGCGGCACGATTGGGATTTGTACAAGGGTGCGAGGACCATTGAGCTGTGTGTGTGAAATGTGAAGCAGATCCGAGCAAGGAAACAGAAATTATAAGGCATACCCAGCGTTAAGGTTTCGAACGCACCAAGTCTGTGACCTTGACCCTGTTTGCCGGGGGCGGCACGAATGTGGATTTGTCACAGTGGCAGAGGACATTGGAGCAATGTGTGTGATATGAAGCATTTATCTGAGCAAGGAAACAGAAATATAAGGGATGTACCCAGCATTAAGGTTTTCGAACGCACCAAGTCTGTGACCTTGACCATGGGCTTAGCGGGGGCGGCACTAATGTGGATTTGTCACCGGGTGGCATTGAGGACCATTGGAGCAATGCGTGTGTGAAATGTGAAGCAGATCCGAGCTAGGAAACAGAAATTATAAGCATTTACCCAGCGTTAAGGTTTCAAAAGCACTAAGTCTGTGACCTTGACCCTGGGCTTAGCGCGGGGGCGGGACGAATGTGGATTTGTCACAGGGCGGTAGAGGACGATTGGAGCAATGCGTGTGTGAAATGTGAAGCAGATCCGAGCAAGGAAACAGAAATTATAAGCTATTTACCCAGCGTTAAGGTTTCGAACGCACCAAGTCTGTGACCTTGACCCTGGGCTTAGCGGGGGCGGGACGAATGTGGATTTGTCACAGGGCGGTAGAGGACCATTGGAGCAATGCGTGTGTGAAATGTGAAGCAGATCCGAGCAAGGAAACAGAAATTATAAGCAATTTACCCAGCGTTAAGGTTTCAAAAGCACCAAGTCTGTGACCTTGACCCTGGGCTTAGCGGGGGCGGGAGACGAATGAGGATTTGTCACAGGGCGGTAGAGGACGATTGGAGCAATGCGTGTGTGAAATGTGAAGCAGATCCGAGCAAGGAAACAGAAATTATAAGCCATTTACCCAGCGTTAAGGTTTCGAACCACCAAGTCTGTGACCTTGACCCTGGGCTTAGCGTTCGGGACGAATGTGGATTTGTCACAGGCTGGAGAGGACCATTGGAGCAATGCGTGTGTGAAATGTGAAAGCAGATCCGAGAAAGGAAACAGAAATTATAAGGCATTTACCCAGCGTTAAGGTTTTGAACGCACCAAGTCTGTGACCTTGACCCTGGGCTTAGCGGCAGGACGAATGTGGATTTGTCCACAGGCGGTAGAGGACGATTGGAGCAATGCGTGTGTGAAATGTGAAGCAGATCCGAGCAAGGAAACAGAAATTATAAGCCATTTAACCCAGCGTTAAGGTTTCGAACGCACCAACCGTCTGTGACCTTGACCCTGGGCTTAGCGGGGGCGGGACGAATGATTTGTCACAGGGCTGGTAGAGGACCATTGGAGCAATGTGTGTGAAATGTGAAGCAGATCCGAGCAAGGAAACAGAAATTATAAGCCATTTACCCAGCGTTAAGGTTTCGAAGCAACCAAAGTGTGACCTTGACCCTGGGCTAGCTGGGGGCGGGACGAATGTGGATTTGTCACAGGGCGGTAGAGGACCATTGGAGCAATGCGTGTGTGAAATGTGAAGCAGATCCGAGAAAGGAAACAGAAATTATAAGGCATTTACCCAGCGTTAATGGTTTTGAACGCACCAAGTCTGTGACCTTGACCCTGGGCTTAGCGGGGCAGGACGAATGTGGATTTGTCACAGGGCGGTAGAGGACGATTGGAGCAATGCGTGTGTGAAATGTGAAGCAGATCCGAGCAAGGAAAGAGATTAATAAGCCATTTACCCAGCGTTAAGGTTTCGAACGCACCAAGTCTGTGACCTTGACCCTGGGCTTAGCGGGGGCGGGACGAATGTGGATTTGTCACAGGGCGGTAGAGGACCATTGGAGCAATGCGTGTGTGAAATGTGAAGCAGATCCGAGCAAGGAAACAGAAATTATAAGCCATTTACCCAGCGTTAAGGTTTCGGGACGTACGTACGTACGTACGGACGCCGGTAACACTATATGCCCCCTCACCATTCGGTGGCGGGGGCATAAATATGAAGCTGATCCGTGAAAGAAAACAGAAATTATAAGATATTTACCTGAGCGTTAAAGTTTTTGAAGCACTAAGTATGTGATGTTAACCCTGGGCTTGGCGGGGGCAGGACGAACGTGGATTTGGCACAGGGCGGTAGAGGACCATTAGAGCAACGCATATATGAAATATGAAGTTGATCCGTGAATGGAAAGAAAAATTATAAGATATTTACCTGAGCGTTAAAGTTTTTGAAGCACCAAGTATGTGACCTTGACCCTGGGATTGGCGGGGCAGGACGAACGTGGATTTGGCACAGGCGGTAGAGGGACCATTAGAGCAATGCGTATATGAAATATGAAGATGATCCATGAAAGAAAACAAAAAGTATAAGATATTTACCCGAGCGTTAAAGTTTTTGAAGCACTAAGTATGTGACCTTGACCCTGGGTTGGCTTGGGGGCGGGGGGCAGAACGAACGTGGATATGGCACAGGGCGGTAGAGGACCATTAGAGCAATGCGTATATGAAATATGAAGCTGATCCGTGAAAGAAAACAGAAATTATAAGATATTTACCCGAGCGTTAAAGGTTTTGAAGCACCAAGTATGTAACCTTGACCCTGGGCTTGCGGGGGCAGGACGAATGTGGATTTGGCACAGGGCGGTAGAGGACCATTAGAGCAATGTGTATATGAAATATGAAGCTGATCCGTGAAAGAAAACAGAAATTATAAGATATTAACCCGAGCGTTAAAGTTTTTGAAGCACCAAGTATGTGACCTTAACCCTGGGCTTGCCGGGGGCAGGACGAACGTGGATTTGGCACAGGGCGGTAGTGAACCATCAGAGCAATGTGTATATGAAATATGAAGCAGATCGGTCGAAGGATGAAGAAATTATGAGACATTTAACTGAGTGTTAAAGTTTTGTGACGGACGGACGGACGGACGGACCGGGGGGCCGGGACGCACGTTCCTATGAATGAATACTTGTTGGGTTTTTACTGTATAAAAATACCCAACAAGAGTACCCAACACTATCCTAACCCTACCCAATAAGATCCCCGTACGCTTACAACAAGTACCCATTTGTGTGTGCAGACGGACGGACGGACGGACGAGGGTAACACTAAATGCCCCCTCCACTATCGTGGTGGAGCATAAAAATATTCCAAAGGGTGTTCGAGTTATGCTCTGGATACAAAATCAGAGCACGAAACAACAAAGGGAGATAAGTAAACAAGAATTCCGCGGAATCAGATGCCTCGCCTTGTCCCGCCTTGACCTCGAGCCTGGGCCCGAAAGCAATTTTCACTGGCCCGAATATATTATACAATTATTGACTAGTGAGCCATAGAATGGCTCACTAGTCAATAATTGTTTTATTATATGATAATAGTCTGTATATAGCACTTACGACCTTATGCTACTAGACAAAAATTGAAAAAGATGAATTTTTTTTAAAAATTAAAAATAATAATGCTTGCTACTGGAGCCCAGAATTTTTTTTAATAGTCCTATATTTATCTACATATATCTGCACAGGTCCACATAATGCCACAATATTTTCAACACAGTTTACGGAAATGTAATATACAAAAAAAAATAAATAATGCTCGCTACTGGAGCCCAGAATTTTTGTTAATAGTTACGGAAATGTAATAATGTACCTGTATAAATTACTGTAATAAGTTAGTGGTCAGTTAAAAAATTGAAAAAAGAATGTAAAAAAAAAAAAATGAAAAAAAAAAAATAAATTAAAAAAAATTTAAAATAAAAGAATAATGCTCCCTACTGGAGCCCAGAATGTTTTTAATAGTCCTATATTTATCTACATATCATATATATACAGGTCCACATATTGCCACAATATTTTCAACACAGTTTACGGAAATGTAATATAATCATTTACCTGTATAAATTAACTGTAAGTGGTCAGTGGTCAGTTGCACATGCTAGCACATGCACAGGTGAATAGTCTGTATATAGCACTTACGACCTTATGCTACTAGACAAAAATTGAAAAATAATTCGAAAAAAAAAAACGAAAAAAAAAAAAATGAAAAAAAAAAAAAAAAAAAAATAAAAAATAAAAAATTAACAAAAAAAATTAAGAAAAAAAAATGGAAAAAAAAGGAAAAATGAAAAAAAAAAAAATGGAAAAAAAAAGTTTAAAAATAATAATGCTTGTTACTGGAGTCCAGATTTTTTTTTAATAGTCCTATATTTATCTACATATATCTGCACAGGTCCACATAATGCCACAATATTTTCAACACAGTACCCAATGTAGTAATTTACCTGTATAAATTACCTGTGGTCAGCAGTGGTCAAGCACTGGACATTTGCACATGCAAGCCCATGCTAGCACATGGTTCTCCCAGTCTCTATTGTTCTCTCTACAGGTAAGGTGTACAGAGCACACGAGAAAAGGTGTACAGAGCAGACGAGAAAACGGGTCCTTCATACATTATTGTCCAGTTTGTAGAGTGCGCAAAAACAAAAAAGGGAGATAACTAAAAAATTAGCTACGCAAGAGTTGTCATTCTTGTGTGCAACACACCTCCGGGTCGTGGTCTATGCATGTGTGAAGTTTCATGAAAATATTCCAAAGGGTGGTCGAGTTATGCTCCGGACAGGAAATCAGTGCGCGAAAACAAAAAAGGGAGATAACTAAAAAAATTAGCTATGCAAGAGTTGTCATTCTTGTGCACGACACACCTTCGGTTCGTGGTCTAATTGAATGTGTTAAGTTTCATAAAAATATTCCAAAGGGTGGTCGAGTTATGGTCAATCAGTGCGCGAAACAAAAAAGGGAGATAACTAAAAAATTAGCTATGCAAGAGTTGTCATGCTTGTGCGCGACACACCTTCGGGTCGTGGTCTATGCATGTGTGAAGTTTCATGAAAATATTCCAAAGGGTGGTGGAGTTATGCTCCGGACACGAAATCAGTGTGAGAAACAAAAAAGGGAGATAACTCAAAAATTAGCTACGCAAGAGTTGTCATTCTTGTGCGCGACACACCTTCGGGTCGTGGTCTATGCATGTGTGAAGTTTCATGAAAATATTCCAAAGGGTGTTCGAGTTATGCTCCGGACAAGAAGTGTCTGCGGCGGACGCAGCGCGCTGTCAAATCCATAGTATCCCCCGACGGAGTCCGGGGGAAACAATAAGTAAGAGTAACTTCCCTTAGAACTAGTTCCGGGGGATTTTCGATGTTATGATGTGACAGAATCTGTCAGTTTGATGTCACGTTGCTTAGATTCGACTAAGCAACGTGACGTCAAACTGAATATTCCGTCCAACTGATCTGCAAGAAATCTGTTTAAACAGGGGCCCGTTTCACTCAACACCGTACGAATAAAATGTTTGTAAGTGCAAACTTATGACACATTAACAATGTTTTCTAGTACACGATTATTGGATATACATTTATTGAGCAGCCTATGCTCAATAAATGTAAATCCATAAACTGAAATTTTCAGACGATCTTAAATTTGCTATTACGAACATTTTAGTTGCACGAAGTTTCGTGAAACGGGCCCCAGGACGTCAAAGTCGGCGAACTCTTGTGCCATTGAATGCACGGAAACAGTTCCAAGGCAGTAGAGGAGTAGGTACCTGTAAAGATTGGAAGCCAGTATCCTCGGGGTCCACGTCAAATACAAAGAAACAGTCGAAGCCGTCATTGAGAATCACAAAGTCGTGGAGCAGTTTCTGGATGTATGTGTGATAGTGGACGACCCGCCGGTCAACTCTGCACAATATGAGCACCTTGGCGGACGCCATGGTGAGCACGGTCTGTGAAGCCGTCTCCATGGCAACAGCCACCAACTCGGAGACCGACGGTTGCCGTGCTGCCACGCCCCGACTGTATAATGTTTGTTCCTTCGGAAACCTTTCCAGCTCAAAATTGTTCTTCACCTTAGTGAGGAGCCAGTCAGTGATGAGTTTCGACTGTGATGAGGCGTTTGGCGGTGTCAGCCAGCTGTCGGGTAGCCGTGTGTTGCGGCTCCACTTGTAAACCTGCTCCTGGATCTTGGCAAGGATTGCATGGTTCCTGTCGATGCTCTCGGAGAGGGAGACTGCGAGGACATGTGTACCCCCGCCGCCCAGCTGGACCAGGCGGCCCGCCTTCTGTCGCAGTTTCCGGTTGCCCTGGTCGAGGAGGCGCCGGATGCTGTGAAAGGTGGCGGCGTGGGTTTTGTCCAGGTCGCCGGCCATCGCGTGGAACCGCACCACCCAGTCATATTGTCGTACACTCGGCTCACACAGCACTGCAAACAGCCCACTCGTGTCCTTCTTACTGTCAATATAACAATAAGGTGCAGATTAGTGTATTCAGTCTCCACGAAACTGCCAATATTTTACAGGACATTCGGTCTGGTAAACTTGAAATTTACCAGACCGGACAAAAACCGAAATTGTTTTAGAAAAAATAAAATTGATTTTGTGTGATATTCAAGAGCTTTTTAGCTTTTTAATTATATAAGTCATATAAGAAAAGCTAGCTAGCACCAGAAGCACATACCAAAGGAAGGTATTTCATTGAAGCGTACAATAGAAAAGTAAAAAAAACAACAAAAAAACGATCCGGCGACTTCCAGTTCACCGTCGGACCAGCGGTAATTTTAACTGACATGTCCGACGGACCGACGACTTTCGCGGAGACTGGTGTATTTTACACATTTATTACCGCTGAATACATCAGATTTCCAAAGTGGGAGTACACAAGGTGATCGTCGGCAAGTGTCTCACCTACGAACGTCAAGGTCACGTATGTCAAGGTCAATTCACCTGCATGCCTCTGGGTGGATAGTGATCAATGTGAGGAAGCCATTGATGAAGGTTGGTAATGATTTGACATTTGGATGTACGTCCACCATTGTTGATGCCGACTACACTCTTTACACCACTACACCCTTAGACCGCTACACACAACAATTTGATGGTCTAGTAACATAAGGTTAGCATAGCAGTTACGACCTTATGTTACTAGACCATCTAGTTACTTATGTTACTAGACCATCTAGTTACTTATGTTACTAGACCATCTAGTTACTTATGTTACTAGACCATCTAGTTACTTATGTTACTAGACCATCTAGTTACTTATGTTACTAGACCATCTAGTTACTTATGTTACTACTGTCTGTTTCACGAAAGCTGCCCAAATTTTACGGCTATATAAACAATTCAAAAACAAGATTTCTTTTGATAATATTAAATTAAAGGAAAAATTAAGAATGAGCCTTCTTTTTATTTCGTGAAATTTGGTCAAATATTGATTTTATTGCGAAAACAAAATTTCCCCATGTTAAATCCCCATAGACATCTTCACGGAGAGTGAAGATGTCTGGGGATTTAACATGGGGAAATTTTTTTGAATTTTAGAAATACTGGACCGATTTTTAAAATTTAACTTTTGTTTTCTTAGTTAGATCATATCCAAGCTATCTAGCTAGGTTTCGGAGTCAATTTCCAACTTTTTTCGTTTTTTGACTAATCCCACACTCCTTTACCTCTTTTTCCCCCATGTTAAATTCCCATAGAGAAATCAATTTTTCGTAATAAAACCAATATTTGACCGAATTTCACGAAATAAAAAGAAGGCTCATTCTTAAATTTTCCTTTAATTTAATATTATCGAAAATAATATTGTTTTTGAATTGTCTATATAGCCGTAAAATTTGGGCAGCTTTCATGAAACAGACAGTAGACCATCTAGTTACTTATGTTACTAGACCATCTAGTTACTTATGTTACTAGACCATCTAGTTACTTATGTTACTAGACCATCTAGTTACTTATGTTACTAGACCATGTTACTAGACCATCTAGTTACTTATGTTACTAGACCATCTAGTTACTTATGTTACTAGACCATCTAGTTACTTATGTTACTAGCCATCTAGTTACTTATGTTACTAGACCATCGAATTGTCGTCTGCTGTTGCTTTCATATCGTGCCTTATTTCTCAATAACATGTTTTGACAGCAATTCAGAATTATTTCCAATGGAAATGATTCTGAAGTGCTGTCAAAGCATGTTGTAAATTATTCTGAAGTGCTGTCAAAGCATGTTTTTGATGATAAAAATGGAAAACAAACAGCAGATGACAAAAAATTAAGATAGCGGTGTAATGGTTAAGACACAAAGCTTATCTGCAGCTCTGTGTGAACATAAAGCCAGGCAGGGAAAACTCACTCAACGATAACAAGTTCACCATGTCTACTGCTTCATGTTCTTCTACCGTTATGACGGCAAATGTGGAGAAATGCGGCTCATGGGTTTTGTGACACCAGTGCAGCTCCTGATCAAACAGCACACTCATGTGACATGTTAATCCTTACACCGCTATCATATTTATTTTATCGTCTGCTGTTTATTTTCTCTTAAAACTCTTTGTACAAAGGTTTTTATCTCATAAAGCTTAGAGAAATGGTCCCCAGTACTGGATGATGGAGTAGGGCTCCAGATAAGCTGCGTATTTGCGTAAATACCCAATTAAAATTGCCAAAAACCCAATTGAAATCAGAAGTAGAGAGTATCAAAAAGCAATGAAAAATTTGTGGTATCTTTATCATGCTACAGAAAACAATAAACAGACCACAAATATAGCATATTTTCTTATTTGTCCATGAAAACACATCTTGGTATTTCATTAGAATTGTCTCCAAGGAGACAATTCTAATGAAATACCAAGATGTGTTTTCATTTAGAAGCAAACTATTCAATGAGTGCGTCTGATGATGCGTAAAACAGTGGTGTGATTCTATTTTACACAATTAAAATTTTGAAATACCCAATTGCTTCAGAAATGATGGAGTGACAATACTCAATTACTAATTCCTTATCTGGAGCCCTGATGGAGGTTCTACATCCAGACTGGACACTTACTGTAACATGTTTGCTATATCCCACATAATAAATGGCAGATGGTCGTCTGTCAGTCCGTCCGGCTTGCAAGTCGATGACCACAGCGTAGCTTTCTCTCGGGGGACCTTCAGCTGAGCACAGGCTCGCTTCATATCCCGGGCATCAAACTCGAGGCAGGACGCGATAATATGGGTCCAGTCTGAAACACGGGTAGACCCGGCTTGCTCAGCCCGATGTGGTCGACAATAGGGCTTACTCCTGCACTTGATGGTTGGTATGTATACCGAGTATGAAGAGAATAGGCCGAAAAAGGGGCATAACTGCGGATGGATCAGTGGGATAGCGAAAAATATTATGTTACACACTCCTGCATTTGATGGTTGGTATGTATACCGAGTTTGAAGAGAATCGGCCAAAAACTGTACAAGTAGTTCGCCGGACAAGGAAAAAAATATTTTCAGTCATAAAGGGACATAACTGTGGATGTATCAGTGGGACAGCGAAATAATTTACATTACGCACTCCTGCACTTGACAATAGGGTTGTATAACGAATATGAAGAAAATCAGCCCAAAACTCTAGAAGTAGTTCTCCTGCACTTGATGGTAGGGCTGTGAGATAACTAATATATTAGTAACGTGAGAGTTGTCGTCTTGCATGAGATACACCTTTGGGTAACGGTTTAATATCATGCAAATATTCTGAAGAGAAATCAAGTTTTGGATTGACAGGAAATGAATCTGCTAAAAAGCAAAGGGAGACGACAAAAACATTACTGAGGATAGAGTTGGTTTTGACAGCACACGAGAATTGTCTCCAGTGGAGACGATTCTCATGTGCTGTCAAAACCAGTTTTTTGTTAAGAATTAAAGCAAAAATGAAAAACAGCAGACGGCAATTTCCAGCTCCAGGTAAGAAATAAATGTGAGAAAAAACAAAAGGAAACTAGAAATGTGGCCTGTCGGCACACGAATACCCCCACTGCCAGCCAAAGAAAACGAGGCATTTTTGATTATAAGCCATTTAGCCGAGCGTTAAGGTTTCAAACGCATTAAGTCTGTGACCTTGACCCTGGGCATAGTGTGATAATCCATTCATCGGTGTAGAAGATATAGAGCGGAAGTGAATTTCAATAGGTTTGACCTTTGACCTTCAACTGTGACCTTGACCTTGGACATAGGTGCGTGGTTATTGATCGCGACACACCACACACCTTCTCATCCCGAGAAACATTTGTGCCAAGGCATTTGATAATCCATGCATCGGTGTAGAAAATATAGAGAGGAAGGGAATTTCAATAGGTTTGACCTTCAACTGTGACCTTGACCTTGGACGTAGGTGCGTGGTTATTGATTGCGACACACCTTATCATCCTGAGAAACATTTGTGCCAAGGCATTTGATAATCCATGCATCGGTGTAGAAGATATAGAGCGGAAGGGAATTTCAATAGGTTTGACTTTGACCTTCAACTGTGACCTTGACCTTGGATGTAGGTGTGTGGTTATTGATCACGACACACCTTCTCATCATGAGAAACATTTGTGCCAAGCCATTTGATAATCCATGCATCGGTGTAGAAGATATAGAGCGGAAGGGAATTCAATAGGTTTGACATGTGACCTTCAACTGTGACCTTGACCTTGGACGTCGGTGCGTGGTTATTGATCGCGACACACCTTCTCATCATGAGAAACATTTGCGCCAAGCCATTTGATAATCCATGCATCGGTGTAGAAGATATAGAGCGGAAGGGAATTTCGATAGGTTTGACCTTTGACCTTCAACTGTGACCTTGACCTTGGACGTCGGTGCGTGGTTATTGATCGCGACACACCTTCTCATCATGAGAAACATTTGCGCCAAGCCATTTGATAATCCATCCATCGGTGTAGAAGATATAGAGCGGAAGGGAATTTCGATAGGTTTGACCTTTGACCTTCAACTATGACCTTGACCTTGGACGTAGGTGCATGGTTATTGATCGCGACACACCTTCTCATCATAAGAAACATTTGTGCCAAGCCATTTGATAATCCATGCATGGGTGTAGAAGATATAGAGCGGAAGGGAATTTCCAACAGACCGACCGACAAGCCGACTCCTATATACCCCCTCAAACTTTGTTTGTGGGGGTATAATAATTAAGAAGTTTGTGTGGCAAGAGTTGTCATTCTTGTCCGCAAAACACCTTTGTGTTGTGGTCTATACATGTGTGAAGTTTCATGAAAATATTCCATAGGGTATTCAGGTTATGCTCCGGACAAAAAATCAGTGCACAAAAAAACTAAGGGAAATAACTCGAAAAGGAAAGAGGCAAGAGTTGTCATTCTTGCACGCGACACACCTTCGAGTCATGTTCTATGCATGTGTAAAGTTTCATGAAAATATTACACAGGGTGTTTGCGTGAAACAACAAAGGAAGATAATAAAATTTGTGAGACAAGAGTTGTCATTCTTGCGTGCGACACACCTTTGACCTTTGAGTCGTGGTCTATGCATCAGTAAAGTTTTATGAAATTATTCCAAAGGGTGTTTTCCGAGTTATGCTCCTTACAAGAAATCAGTGCACAAAAATTAAAGAGAGATAACTCGAAAATTAGTGAGGCAAGAGTTGTCATGCTTGCATGGGACACACCTTTTGGGTTGTTATCTATGCAGGTGTGAAGTTTCATGAAATTATTGCAAAGGGTGTTTTTGAGTTACACACAAGAAATCACTACACGAAACAAAGGGAGATAACTCGAACATGAGTAAGACAAGAGTTGTCATTCTTGCGCGCGACACACCTTTTGGTCGTAGTCTATGCACGTGTTAAGTTTCATGAAAATATTCCAAAGGGTATTCGAGTTATGCTCTGGACAATGTGTCTGCTTATGTGTCTGCGGCGGACGCAGACGATATTCGGAGTCAAATCCACATAGTATCCACATAGTCAAGCCAATCGGTCATACAGTGAAAAAGTTATAGCACAATACACACACCTACTGGATGGAAACTTCAAAGTTATTTGACCTTGACCTCGTGCATGGGGAGAGCACGAGTCAGGTGGGGAATGAAAATATGGATGATAATAAACATGCACATGACGTTTCAAGCAAATCGGTCATATGGTAAAGAAGTTATATCAGAATGGAAAACGTGATAGACGGATGGAGGAATGGACTACTTTTGCATCCCTATGTTCAATTTTCGCTGTGCGATGGGATAAAAATGGTTATGTGTTTCCACAACTATGTGAAGGTAAAAAAGGTCATGGCCATGTTAATGACGGCATGGGTGAGTTCACATGTATCAAGTGTCCAAATAATGAAGCAATATTGAAGTAAAATTAAGTTATATCAAGATGACGAAAATTGTACAGACTTTTTGACATTTGTTGACCGATTGGCGGACTTGACGTGGAGCAGAGTGTACTCACTATCCTGGCCTACATCCTCCAGTTCAGTGTCACTGCCGTAACCAGCACTGTTGCTCGTGTTGAAGTCGTCGGTTAGATTATCGCACGAGTCATCTGTTGCCATGGCAATTGTGTCATTGGCATCAATTTTACGTTTGATGGCAGGAGTAATGTTATTGTCAGTGTTGATATGTGTAACACTGCAGAAAATTGAAACATGTGAAAAACAAGTAATTAACTAGAGCTATCACAGAATTGATCATAATACCATCATAAACATCGCATTGACACAAGAAATGGTTTGTTTGTTTATTAGTGTTTAACGGCCTATCAACAGCTAAGGTCATGTAAGGCCTTCGATCCCATTTTAACCTGCTGCATTGAGGGGAAAATCCCAAAATCAGAACGACATATTTACATCGAGAACAATATTCAGCCCTGAAATTAGAATAACTTTACCTGGTGCCAGGTCCATACCACACCAAAGTCACTTGGCCCCTTCCCCTAAAATAGGATTACGAATATCGTAATACTCACATAAGGGGTATAACCAGATTCAACTGTCACATACAAAATTCCAAAGACGTATGTGAGGGCCAAACCAGGTCTCCAGTCAAAATGGCTGTGACAATGTAATAAATTCAGTATAATAACAAGAAATGAGGCAAAGCCACGTAGGCCAGGTTTTTTCCAAGCATAGACACTTGGATAACATAATTATACCCACTTTTTGTAGACTAGATGGCCGTAGCCTGCATGTCGCGCCTTGGGGCGAGGCATGGACACTAAAAAAATAGATATAGTAGATGGAAAAACTTTAACCAAAAACCTTTAACCAGACACACGGACGTACGAACGGACGTATGCCAAAATGCCGACGATATCGCGCTGACAATGATGATAAACACCCATGTGAAGTATCAAGGTAAATGGGTGAAGCAGTTGCAGAGATGTAGTACACGAAAAAAAATTAACAAAAAAATTAAAAGTAATTTGACCTTGACCTTGGGCACAGAAAATATGGATGATGATAAACACCCATGTGAAGTTTCAAGGTAATGGGCGAAGCAGTTGCAGTATAACGAAAAAGTTTTAACCAAAAAACTTTAACCAGACGTACGTTAAAAAGTTAACGTTGAAAATGGCTAAGTCAATTACGTAGAAATAATAGGTGAAGGTAAAAAAAATGGTCACATGTTGGATAGTTGTATGTGGTAGGCACCCCTTGGTTATGAAGCTGTGAAAGTTTGGTGGTCCTAGGTGGTACAGTACCAAAGAAATGGACTTAAACACGAAAACTTAACATTGTAAAAGCGAAAAGTTAACATTGAAAATGGCTAAGTCGACTGAGCGGAAAAAATGGGTCAAGTTCAAAAAAAGGTAACATGTTGGATAGTGATATGTGGTGGGCACCCCTTGATTATGAAGCTGTGAAAGTTTGGTGGTCCTAGGTGGTACAGTAACAAAGAAATGGACTCAAACACGAAAACTTAACATTGATTGTGGACGCCGCTCGCCGCTCGCCGCTCGCCGCTCGCCGCCCGCCCAGCTTTCGCCAATCCAATAGCCTGGATTTTTTTCCAAAATACCTGGCTAAAAATTTATAAATTTATTCTTAAATTGAAAATTTCTCCCTCAAAGTATACTTTGCTAGAAAAGTATACTTTGCAATGTTGGTGAAATAGGCTACAGGTCATCCTTACCGGAATCCCGACCATTAAATTAGCCATCGTAATTGACAATTCCGTGCCACCCGCACAAATGCATATGCTTGGGTGTACTAAGTGACTTTCTAAAATATATATATTGGTTATCGTCACCATATTTTATGTTATGTCTGCGCTCCTTTAATTAATTTGAGCAGTGTATATGATCTTGTAAAAGACCTGTTGAACACAGCATACGCAAGACAAGGAAACAACATGCGATTACAAGAACTAGCCATAAGCCCAATAATGTGTAGAAGTGTCAATTTCTAGCATTTGTAACCAGGAGATCTGCTATATATCAGAGCTCCAGATAAGCAGGGATTCCGCTGGCGATCGCCACTTTTGCAATTGGTGATAACAATAAACAATTGGCGATAATTTATTTATTTTTCTTGAAAATTGTAATTTTTTATCGCCAATTGTTTTATTTTTTTTGAAGTGGCAATTTTTTTATTTTCCCCAGCGGAATCCCTGGATAAGGTGCGTATTTTACGCACTTATTTTAGCAGAATACGCACGGAGTACGAAATGCTAACACAAATGTGAAAATAGGCATGGATTTTCAAATTGAGTAGTGAAAATACTGTAATAAAGTTGAAATTTACGGGCTTTTAGGGAATTTTCCAGAATTAATGGTATGGGGGGGGGGGGGGGGGGGGGAGTTTGTTTTTTTTTTACCCACCACCCATACAAAAAAATTATTTTCATACCCACCACCCATGCTTTTGAATTATTGCTTCACCCCACCACCCACACAATTGAATTATTTTTGTTTGCCTCAACCCCCATAATTATTAATTTTGCCTTGCCACACCACCCATATGTATTAATTATTGTATTGCCCCCACCACCCATACAATTGAATTAGTTCTTTGACCCCCAACCCCCATAATTATTTATTATCAAAATTATTTTAAATATATTGCCAATATATCGGTAAATGGAAAGTGCGAGGTAATTAGAAATTGCATCGGTCCCGTTATTATTCGTTGATTATATGACCTCCGTTTCGCCCTTCGACCAACTCAAAATAATACACAATAGCGACCACAGGTGGAAGACTCAGACCTATGACACCAAAAAAATGCCTATAAAAAAAAAATCTCATTACCCCACCCACTTGGTCTCGTACAGTACCATCTTCTATATATACCAAGTGTACGGTACCAAGTGGGTGGGGTAATGGGATTTTTTTTTAATAGGCATTTTTTTGGTGTCATAGGTCCGAGTCTTCCACCTGTGATAGCGACATGATCAGCGGATAGTCGACAGGTTACAGCAGGCCCGTATGTGGGGGGGGGGGGTATATATATATATTGCTCCACAACAAAACATGAGAATCGTCTCGCGTTTTCGCGATCTCGCCTTCCGCTTTTGAAAATAAGTTTGGCTCCAACCCGATTTTTCTGTCTGTAACTTAGGGCGACTATCTCGGCGCTACAAACAGAAAATTTGGGTTTATTTTGCTCATACATGTGTCGAAAGCATGCGTGTTGAAATTGCGCATGCGTGTGTGTAGACCGTACTTCCAACAGTCATGCGAGATTGCGAATCACAAACGCGCGATAGCGCGGCGAGGTTATGAAATAGCGAGATTGATAGAATCTCGCGTTTTAGTCTCGAAATCTCGCGATCACGCTTCACGTTTTCGCGATCTCAACCTATGTGAGAACTCACGAAAAAGCGAGGTTGTCACGTTTCCATAACAGGACACGTACACGTTGTATTAGGAGACAATTCTCATGTGCTGCCAAAACATGTTTTTATTAAGAAATAGAGCAAATGTGGACAAACTTCAGTATTTCTTGACAACTAAAACATAATTTGACAAAACATGATAATCGTCTTAGGAGACGATTCTAATGTACTGTCTGTCAATACACGTTTATTGAAAAAAAACATGTATGATACGTGTTATTGGTTACTGCATCGCATCGTCGACCTATACACCCAAGATCGCGAAAACGCGAGACCAAATCGTGAGACGGCGAAATCGTGAGGCGAAAACGTGATATTCTATTGTATTCAATATCGCGTGGATACATAAATAATACTCCCGTCCCCTGCGACATATCATTTTCGGTCTGGGTGCACACCTGATGGTGTTATCATCTGTCGGTAATCCAGATTCACGTGCAAAGTGTGACTGTAGAATTCGGCGGGGAACAAACATATCTAAACCACGCTATGTAGTCGCTCACGTCATCGCCCACGTCAATAAATTGATATTTACGCATTAGCTCGACATAGTGCATTTTCACGCGTTTGATCTCTTGATAAAGCAAGTTTGGCAGCACATGAGAATCGTCTCCAAAGACGATTTTCCTATTTTGTCCAAATATGGTTTTGTAAAGAAATAAAATACCAATGTATTCATGTTTTCTTTATACATTTGTTGATTTCTTAATAAAATAGTTTTGGAAACACATGAAAATCGTCTCCTTAGACGATTCTAATGTTTTGTAAAAAAAACAACATATTGATGCGTTTTGTCACATTTTATTGATTTCTCAATAATAACACATGTTTTGACACCACATGAGAATAGTCTCCTAAGACAACACCATTTATACTTTGTACGAATAATAGCATTATTGTCGAGCCCGCTTGCGGAAAGCGATACATAGTGATCACAATGACGTCCGTGCGTATTTTTAATTGTTGACAGTATTATCACCGAAAACTGGCGATGTGACATGGAATGAAATGTCGAACCTAGCCCATAGTCATTGGGGAAACTGTTAGACCGGGCAAACGTTCGACACATTCAGAAATAAACGATTTAATTTGTGTTTCTCGAGTCGGGTGGAGAGGAAATACGATCGATTACACACCGTGAAAATCTAGTTGGAACGTAAATGTCAATTGTCACGTACACCATTTCAGTTTACCGCGGTTACATCAGCGTTATTCTAAGTCTGTATGGTCGGTCGCTCATTGGGGGCATTTTTCCTTTCTTTTATAAGGGATGGGTTGTGGCCTAGGGGTAGAACATCTGACTTCCAATCTGGAGGTTGTGGGTTGAAACATGCATTATGCATCAAAAATATACTTTCATAGTATATTCATAGTATTTCCATCTCAATGGTCGGTCGGATGAGACCTATCTGTGTTCACGTCTCTATATGACCTTAGCTGTTGCTGGGACGTTAAACCCATTCACTTTCACTTTTTTCCTTCGTTTATACGCGTAGAAACGATAATTAAGAACCTTAAAGTTCTTTTCCACCCCGTGAAGGAACGTGAATTTATTTCTCTAAATATTCGTTTCATGGCATGTCGACGCGATGATACGAAAACGTTAATTTATATAAAATATATCAATAACCATCGATTGCAAAACGTGATTATAATACCGTATTATATACATTTTTTACACAGTGACTTCAAGTGATTTTCGTCTTGGAGCCATAGACAAGAAGAAACAGAATTTGTTTCTACACTGCGTCTGAGAAGAAACGAAAATTAGCATCCTTTAGATGAACACACACCGGCGGGAAAAAAACATGACATTTACTACAATTACATTACGTTCGAAGCCTTGAAGGAATGCTAATTATCGTTCTTTCGTGACATAGAATAAATAAAAAAAATTAATTTTCGTCGTATTTGATTTAAATCGTCCCCGGGTCCGAGGGGTAAAATTTACGTTCGTTCACTGCGAGTAAACACAATGAAATGTCGTGATGGAATGTACGGTCAACTCCATTCAATCACATGATGTACAAAGTAGTAACTCAGTGATTCCAGTGGCGGATCCATGATTTGAACAAGGGGGGGGGGGGGGTGGGTCACATGGTACTTGAACGAGGTACGCTCGTTCGTCGACTGAGCGGTGCGAGGGAGTTTGTTAGGGGGGTCCGGGGGCATGCCCCCCCTTAATTTTTTTGAATTGAGGAAGCCATTTCCTGCTTTCTACAGTACGCTCAATATTTCGTAAAAAAAAATAATAAAAAAAATCGAGATTTCTGAAGGGCCCCCACCCCCCCTCCCCTGAATCCGCCACTGGATTCGTCGAATTTTGCTGAGTCATTTTGTCGATGTACAAAGTAGTAACACAGTGATTCGCTGCAATTCGCCACATCGTGGCACGTCCACTTTTTGTACATGGATTGGCTGCTTTGACGATAGTGCGCTTGCGCAAACAGAAAGAGTCTGACAGAGGATTCGCTACCCTGCAGTTTCTCGCCTAGAGGTTTCGCACCTTTCCCTAAGGAGGTTCCGGTACCCACGAAAGTGTATGAGGTGCGAAATGTACAGATAGCGAACACGCAGGTAGCGAAACCACCGTAATTCCGAAAAAAAGATACCGTCAAGTCGGCCCATGTCCACTCGGACTCGGGGACGATTTAAATCAAATACGACGAAAACTATTTTTTTTATTTATTTATTCTGACCCCCATATTTATTTTATTTATTTCACCTGCTAAATAGCCACCTTGATTTATTTCACCCTAGGAAGATAGACCCACGATGCACACAATTCAATTTTAGAAAACCCCACCATGCACAAAATTCATTTTTTGGAAAACCCCACCATGCACAAAATTCATTTGTTGGAACACCCCACCACACATCCACATTTAAATCGGGTGCTGTCCAACTACCCCCATACCAAAAATTCTGGAAAAGCCCTTAGTTGAGTTTGCTTTTTGCAGCTCAAATAAGAGAATTTTTAAATGTGTTTTATTTATGTGTCAATGATACATTTGTAAAAGTAAAATACGCATTGAAGTTGAAATCATGGGGGTATAATACACTTTGGATACAAAACTCATCTGGAGTTGTGATATATTTAGTTATATGAACACCATACATAACATATATTTTTCACAATTAAGAATGCTCTACAATATTGAATACCCGCATAGCCGAATATACAAATTTGTATATTGATAAA
Source organism: Conchocele bisecta (assembly GCA_029237695.1). NCBI lineage: Eukaryota > Metazoa > Mollusca > Bivalvia > Lucinida > Thyasiridae > Conchocele > Conchocele bisecta. Next base: position 8,010,909 of record CM055267.1, read on the forward strand.
TTATTCCATTTCATAATCAAAGGTATACTAGTAAATTACTATAATTTTGATAATTTATAACTAAATTACAAATCAACCCTCAGCTGAGTAAAGGTGCCACACGACATATGAGACAAGCCATGTGATTTTGTACTTTCTTTTTGTTTCTTAGGGGTTAACGGCCTATCAACAGCTATAAAGGACATATAAAGCAGGTTTTGTACTGAAGATGTGCGATTTTTCATGAAAACTATTTATGTTTGATATTTTATGTAAATGACACCGAAAGTTGACAAAATGTTCAAAGCAAATGCGGAATTCTTTTCCGCATTTGCTCTGAACATTTTTCGACCTAAATACCGTTTTCCATTGACAGATGACTTCAGTTTCGCTGTTGACTTTGTGGGCGAGCAGGAGCGGGATGTGTGCTTCGTGGCATCCGTGGCCAGCAGTCGATTGTACTCGCGTTTCGTACATGACACCACCTCCTGGGCACTCATCTCCATAGGCAACACGGGCGCCGCGGCATCCACTTTCACGACTTTCACGACTTTCACGACTTTCACGACTTCACGTTTCATCGACTTTCTACTAACCTTCGGCAATGACACATCGCTGTCTCTGTTCGTCGTTGCATCGCTAATGCTGTCTCTGTCGGATGACGGATCATCACGATCACTGTCGTCGTCATCAATATCGTCACTGTCTACTTCACTGCCCGAGGAATTCTCATTTTGCTTAGTTATGTCCTCAGCTGCAATGCAAAACAAAAGGCCAGTCAGCGGATGACTAAAGCCATAAGCCCCATTTCTCCAGTCATAGCCACAATTGAACAAAATACCAAAACATGAACATGTAAATAGCAAACATGAAGTCTCCAGCTATTACAGTTGAAAACTTGAACCAAGAAACGTGACGGACAGAACCCCGTGACGTAAACAATATACCCTTCTTATATACGTACTTTTGTTTCCCATTGAAACACAACGCAATGCAAGACGTCAATATATTTCCATATAGACTTGTATTTGTCATTGCCGGAACTACGATTCACCTCGCAAAATGGTTTCTTCTAAATCACCACTAATTTGTTTGTTCTATTTATATTTTGTGTATTTTATGAAGTGCATACAATTTGCGGATATAATAAAAAGGTTAGTTGATTTGTATGTGGATATATGCCGCTCATACCGACGCGAAACGATATTGTGGTCCTAAAGTCACGCAATATCACACGCTGCAGAACTCGTGCATATATCCACATACAAATCAAATAACCTATAATTATTTCTCAAAATGTGGATATAATAAATGGCACTAATTATCTGTCTGCTCGATGCCTGACATATAGGACAGGAGTCTGGAAGTACATATACACGGGCCCGTTTCACTAAATGTAGTACGACTAAAATATTTGTGCTAAATTATGAGTCTGTAAATTTCACATTAACCCTTCCTACGCTGTTGACGGAAATTGCCGTCCGGAAATTGCCGTCTGCTGTTTTTCATTTTTGCTTTAATTCTTAACAAAAAATTGGTTTTGACAGCACATGAGAATCGTCTCCACATTCTCATGTGCTGTCAAAACCAGGTTTTTGTCGAGAAATATTGAAAATAAAACATTTCCAACAGACGACAACATTTAATTCAGCGTAGTAAGGGTTAACAGTGATTTACATTTATTGAAATTTCCAGACTATCCAAAATTTGCACTTACGAACATTTTAGTCGTACAAAGTTTAGTGAAACGGGCCCCTGATGTTCAGAGAAATGTGAAATGTGAAGCAGATCCGAGCAAAGAAACAGAAATTATAAGCCATTTACCTGTCAGAGCATTAAGTTTTTGAATGCACCAAGTTCCGGGTGTTTCGTAATATATGTTACCATTACAAAACGCTGTGGTATCCAAATAGCAGAATATGTTTATTACATATGTGACATGCACTATATAGAAACTACAGGCTCATGAAATGGTAACATATATTATAAAACACCCTGTATGTGACCTCGACCCTGGGCTTAGCGGGGGCGGCACGAACGTGGATTGATCAAGCAGATCTGAGCAATGAAATTGTAAGCCATTTACCGAGCAGAAAGGTTTATTGACGGACGGATGCACAGACATCCTGACTCCAGTATACCACCACCTCCCGACAACTAACTGCGGATGGTATAAAAACATTTAGAGCAATTCCAGACACATGGATCAGGGCTTCTAAAATTTCAGAATGCCAAACGGTCCAGACCGTAATTGTCGGCCCGAAGGAGCCGGTACGATTAGTGCCCCCTCCCCCCCCCCCACCCGTTTTGTCGACTCCCCCTACCCAGGTTTTGTCGACTCCCCCTCTTCAGAAACTGAAAATCTGTCGGCTATTGGGTGCAGACGAAATTACATCTCGCCTCCATAGCTTGGCTAAGTTTTGTGCTCTCTGCAGTTTATCTGAAGCGAAGACACTTTGTGTAAACATAGAAAATATATATTTTATGGTCAATGTACTATATTTATCAATTTTTGTAATGGAAAAGTCGTGTTTGAAACATTTAATACACACAGGCTCTTCGATGCGATGTCATAAATCGGCTGTTACATCAATTGAACACACAAAATAAGATAGTTAATAAAGTTTTAAAATGGTAATGTTTTACCATAATTCTGGTGTACCAAGATAATTGTACAGCCGTTACCTGGCAATTGCCAGCTGATCAGGTTAATGACCGGACAATGTTTGATTTTGGGTGTCTGAATTTACTGGTAATGTGAGCAGTGCTTTTCTTATTTGTGGCTGTGACTGGAGAAATAGGGCTTATAGGAATTGTGACCAGTACAGTTCTTGGTTGTATACATGTATAACCAAACTAAACAGTGTGAGTTTTACATATAACACATCATGTTATTTTGTTTAGCTTTGTTTGTGCCTTTTTAAATATGATCGATCGATGGCCATTGTCATAAATATTTGGTGACACAAGACCCTAATTGACTCACACAATATGTCACATTGGCGTGTGTGGCTAGAAAATGGTTATCGAGGTGTGTAACTTCACACATCACACCAATAAACCAGTGAGATGTTGTGTATTATTTTGGGCATTCGGAGCGTGGATTGAGAAATAGCAGCTGGATTTCATTATCTTCGGACCGAATTTTAAGGATAGTTTGCAAATCTCAATCGGTCTGAGATTTCAAAATTCGGTCCAGAACAGACAAACTGAAAATTTTAGAAGCCCTGACATGGATGTATGCCAGCTATATCATGTCCCATCGCAAGCGCCAAGCGGGCATGATTATCATGATTATAAATATGTAAAAGGCCTTACCTTTAATATGACTTCTGTAATATTTTTCATGGTCTTTCGAGCAGAACACCCTGCAAGGTAAATAGTTTCCTTCTCTAAAGGCAACGAGGTATTGCAGTTGGTATTTGAAACACACACCATGGTGGTCTAAGGGATAAGGCACCTGCCTTGTAACTGGGAGGTTTGGGCCTTCACTCGGATGTCTACAGTCTGTTTCACAAAACTTGCCCAAATTTTACGGTCATATAAACAATGCAAAAACAATATTTGTTTAGATAATATTAATGTTAGCAAAATTTAAGAATAAGCCGTCTTTTTATTTCGTGAAATTTTGGTCAAATATTGATTTTATTACGAAAAATGAGTTGGGAATTTAACATGACAAATTTTAGAAATTGATTCTGAAACCTAGCTATATATCTTGGAAATGATCTAACTAAGAAAACAAGTTACATTTTGAAAATTGGTCCACTATTTCTGAAATTAGAAAAATTAGAAATTAGAAACATTTCCCATGTTAAATCCCCATAGACATCTTCACTCTGTGATGTCTATGGAGATGTACATGGGGAAATTGTATTTTCGTAATAAAATCAACATTGGACCAAATTTCATTTTTAAATTTTGCTTTAATTAAATATTATAAAAAAACAAGAAATGTGTCTGTCGAACGCAGATGCCACCTGCAGCATATTTGAGAAACTGTTTGAGAAACAAAGTGGTTAGCCGAAAAGTGTGATGGACGGACGGACGGACGGACGGACACGGACGGACGGACGGACGTTCTTACAGTACTATACTTATGTGGCTTATCACATGTTAAATATTAGCCACATAAAACGATTTTTAGCCACATAAAAGGATTTTTTAGGTGGCTAATTGTAACCAACCATATCCTTTACCAAGTCCATAACCCTGTGGGGCTAGCCACATAAGTACCCTAATGTGTGCCTGGACGGACGGACAGACGGACGGACAGACCAACCCTATCCTTTACCAAGTCCATAACCCTGTGGGGCTAGCCACATAAGTACCCTAATGTGTGCCCGGACGGACGGACGGAGGACGGTCCAAACACTATATGCCACCCGTTTCATAAAATGATTGTTTTTGCATTGTTTATATGGCCGTAAAGTTTGGGCAGGTTTTGTGAAACAGACTATAGTTAGTTAAATGTGGCTGTCACTGGAGAAATGGGGCTTATGTGTGTTTGCGACCAGTGTAGATCAGATCAGCTTGTGCAGACTGCACAGTTTGCCAATCCATGAAGGAAACACCCATCACACATATCATTATTTGGCTACGTGAGTGTGCTAGTCGATCAGGAGCTACACTGGTCACAAATCCCATAAGCCTCATCTCTCCAGTTACAGCCAAAAATAATGTGTAATAATATGCCTACCCACCTGATGCCTTCCATAAAATATAACAACTGGCAGAGCTCCAGATAAGCTTTGTGTCTAAAGAGTATTGAACCCCCTGATTTCAAACTAAATGCATATTTTATTTTTACAAAAGGATTATTGATTTTTTTCATTATTAAATAGGGAACAAATGATCAAAACAGAAAACAAATTTAACCATTCACTTATTTGAGTGTATTATTACTTATAAATCCACTTATTTATTTACTGTAATACAGTTGAAAATTTACTTTGTTGAGCTGCAAAAAGCACATCTATTTAAAGTAAATTTTCAACTTTATTACAGTATTTCCATTACACAATTTGAAAATCAGTGCGTATTTTCACATTGCTGTGAGTATTTTTGTACTGCCAATGTTGATAATCAATGTGTTTTTAACATTGAATGTGAGGTATTTTGTACTGCCAAATTGTTGATTATTTTCAACTGTGTTTTTTCACAATTGGCTTGGTGTGTATTTTGTACTTTTGCACTTGTTGATTAACAATGTGTATTTTCACATTGACTTGTGAGTAATTTTGTACTGCCAACTGTTGTAATTTTTCATTGTGTTTGTCACATTGCTGGTGAGTATTTTGTTACTGCCACTGTTCTGATTAATCAATGTGTATTTTCACATTGCTGTGAGTAATTTTGTACTGCACGGTTGATAATCCAATGTGTATTTCCTTTGCTTGTGAGTAATTTTGTACTGCCTCTGTTGAATGATAATCAATGCAGTATTTTCACAGTTGCTGTGGAGTATTTTGTGTACTGCCCATGTTTGATAATCAATGTTGTATTTTCAACATTTGCTGTGAAGTATTTTGTATGGGGGGCCACTGTTGATTTTAATTCAATGTGTATTTTCACTTTGCTTGTGAGTATTTTGTACTGCCACGGTTGTTAATCATGGGTTTTTTCACATTGCTGTGAGTATTTTGTATGCCACTGGTGATAATCAATGTGTATTTTCACAGTTGTGTGTGTATTTTGTACTGCCATGTTGTAATCAATGTGATTTTATTTTCACTTTGTTGTGAGAATTTTGTTTGAACTGTTGATAATCCAATGTTGTAATTTTCAATTGATTGTGGTGTATTTTGTAACTGCCAACTGGTGATAATTTTCCAATGTGTATTTTCAACATTTGCTGTGGTTATTTTGTACTTTTGCCCACTGTTGATATTCAATGTGTATTTTCCACATTGCTTGTGAAGTTATTTTGTACTTGCCAACTGTTGATAATTTTCAATGTAGTATTTTCACATTGCTGATGAGTATTTTGTACTTTTGCCACTGTTGATAATCAATGTGTATTTTTCCACATTGCTTGTGAGTAATTTTGTACTGCCACTGTTTATGATAATTCAATGAATATTCAGCTAAAATAAGTGTGTAAATGCTTTGATTTAACGATGGCACTGGCTCGATGACCTTGCATATCGGCACCCACTATTTAAGTCCCCATCCGATAGGACTAGACTAGCACGAAGTTGTCTTGCCCAAGGACACGCCGAATCGACCATTCGCAGCAGGTCGAGGTGGGAATCGAACCCGGCGTCTCCCAATCAGCAGTCCGACGCTCTATCTGGTTATTCCAGCCACCAATCCGTAAAATATGCCAGGTCCTCACCACACCAGAATCACTTGCCCCCCTCCCAAAAGCAGTAGGATCAGTAATAATCTTACTACTTTTATAATTGGCAATACCCAAATTCAACTCCCAGGTAACAACAGTCAAAGATAAAAACGTACCCGAGGGCAAAACCAGGCAAATCGTGATTCCGTTAATTTACGCCATCGCGTTCACACGACCAACCACCAACTGCATGTCATGTGATCTGCCAGTGAGGTAAGAGCCTGTCCCTTCATACACTGTTTAATTGTGGCTGTGACTGGAGAAAGAGGTCTTATGGGATTTGTGACCAGTGCAGTCCTGATCAGATAGCACGCTCCCGATGGATAATCATTACTGATCTATATGCTTGTTAGAAGCACGACAGGTGTTTCATTGATGGAATGGTGAACAGTGTAGATCCTGATCAGAGGCTGGTCTGGATCTACACTGGCCGCATAACCCCCATTTCTCCAGTCAGTCACAATTAATAAATATGTCTTGTATTTCCGTAGTAGGTTCGAGCCTTGGATATTTCGTGCTGTTGACAATATGAATGAAATAATAATTCCAGCACAAAAATATTTACACAATTCCCTAACATTTGATTGGCCCGTAGCAAGTCTCTGTCCAAAATTTATATCCCAGTAAACTACCACGCCAAACTACTTTCCGTAACCATGAGGCGCAGTTAAAATAATTCTTAAGAAAACGGAAAATAAACACATTTTCTTGATGAATTTATTTCAAATGCTGGAATTATAATTATATTCCCGCGACTTTTCCAAGTTTATACCCCGATAAATTCCACAAAAAGGCCATTCATTCCTATAATGGTTTTGCACAGGAAAATTGCATCTGTAAGGGAGCTGTTCAATAATGACAGCTTTTTGGAGTGAAATAAGGGTCATACCATATGAGATGGATTTGATGCAGAGAAAAAAAAAAGGTTTGCATTACATAGTCCTCCACTTGATGTGTCCAGTATACTAAGTGTGAAGAGGATCGGCAGAGTTTGCCAGACAAGCAATGTGGTTTGTTTTGGGTAAAAACAGGCGGATACAGAGCAAACCATTTGCACAGTGGACTCATCCAATGGCTGTTTGTCAAATATACCAAGAAGATAAAACTGTAAAAGTTGCATTAAGTGAAATTTACCGACGATCCTAAATTTGCACTTACAAATATTTTAGTCGAACAACGTTTAGTGAAACGGCCTCCAGCACAACCTTTGGAAGGCGCGCTAAAAGTGACAGATACAGTAGGAGAATTAAAGAATCTTTAACTTCATAAGACAGCCATCAACAGTAGACATATCTCACTGGGTAGAGTATGAGGCAGACATAACATCATTGTGAACAGTGCTCCAGATAAGGTGCGTATTGGCGTATTTCACGCAATTATTTTAGCTGAATATGCATTGATTTTCAAAAGTGGGAGTACAAAATACGCACGGTAATGTGAAAATACGCATTGATTTTCAATTTGAGTAGTGAAAATAATGTCATAAAGTTGAAAATTCACTTAGTTCAGCTGCAAAAAGCAAACTGTGTTTGCTTGTTGCAGCTCAAATAAGTGAATGTTTAAATCTGTTATATTTGTTTGTCATTTGTTCCCTAGTTAGTAATGAAGAAAATCAATAATCCATTTGTAAAAGTAAAATAAGCAATGATTTTGAAATCAGGGGGTATAGTACGCTTTAGACACAAAGCTTATCTGGAGCTCTGATTGTGAAGAGTAAATCTTAACCATTTCACGCAGGAAACTGATACACAGGTATCAAAATATACCAGGGCTCCAGATAAGGAATTAGTAATTCATACCTGCCAACTTTTGTTAAACGAAAATCCTAATAATAGAAATCCATCCGACCGAAGCGCGCAAGCGTTCTAGGGGGGTCCGGGGGCATGCCCCCCCCCCCCCGAATTTTTTTGAAAAATACGTCAAAAATGGTGCATTCTGGTGCATTTTCAGAGACATTTTAGGCACATTATTAACGAAATTATTACCAGTTTTCAGCCTAAATACTAGAGTGAGTAAAGTTAATCTGAGCTGCCATCAGTTGCCATGCTGAAGTAACCATTTCTTAGTTGTTCCGCAACTTTTTCTGACGTGAACTGGCCCAGTGTCAACACGAGATTGGATGTTTTGGTCCTCGCTGATGCATATTTGGTAGCAATCTTTGAATCAGGAAACATCTTTCTAAACAACTTTGCACAGTGGTCGGAAACGGAGATTGGAATAGCATGTTCAATTAAGAACTCTGTGAACAGAACTTCTGCTTTTATGACGGATTGGTCGCTACTTCCACAGAAGAATGCACTGACTTTCGGTGTTGATGCCAAAGACTTGCTTAGCGATTCATGTTTTTTCGATCCAATGTGTTTTTTAATGTCGTGCAAACCACCGTGACGAACACGGACATCCGATGTGCAAACACGACAGAATGCATACAAATCGCCAAGTTTGGACTTCCCTATGACGTTTGAAAAGCTTCCGAATATTCTGTATTTAAATTTCTGATCAGCTTTAGCATATTTCGGCGGCAAATTCGGCCCAAACTTCTTGCGATGCAATCGACAATCCGGCGAGTCTGCCATTTTGCTTGTGTGACTGAATCGGCGATGAAACGCGAGCGATGATTGGTCGAAATGTATTGTATGCGCGCAATTGGACCAATGGATATGCGTGTACTATTACCAGCGTAAAGTAATCGGGACAGGTGTAAAACCCGCATACTCCGCGCCGTCCGCGGTGCGGGCGGGACGCGGGCCGGATTTTTTTTCGCATTTGATTTTGAAAAAGCGGAATAATATGTTTATAATTCGTAGGGCGGAATGAGAATAAAAAAATCGTAATTATTCCGCCAAAATCGTAATAGTTGGCAGGTATGGTAATTGAGTATTGTCACTCTATCATTTCTGAAGCAATTGGGTATTTCAAATTTTAATTGTGTAAAATAAAATCACATTACGGTTTACACATTAACAGACAGCAATTATTGAATAGTTTGCATCGAAATGAAAACATATCTTGGCATTTCATTAGAATTGTCTCCTTGGAGACAATTCTAATAAAATACCAACATGTGTTTTCATGGAAAATAATAAAATTATGCTATATTTGTGATCTGTTTATTGTTTTCTGCAGCATGATAAAGGTACCATAAATTTTGTATTGTTTTTTGATACTCGCTACTTCTGATTTCAGTTGGGTTGTTTGCAATTTTAATTGGGTATTTAAGCAAATCTGCAGCTCTGTATACCATACTTTTTTTATCTTTTTTTTCATTTCACAATGAAACATATGGTACCACTCGTTTGAACCATCTCAATGTGATGCTTCAAGTAACATCGTACAATGTATGAGTATTCACCTGTACAGTATGACAACCTTTTTGCCGTGCGACACCTTGTACCGCTTGGCCACGGTGTCCGGGTGTGTGGCCACACAGTGGTAGTGGAACGTCTTGCGACAAGTGTCCACTGCGCAGCCGGATGTCGCCCCATTCAGCCGATCCTTCTTCACCCTGTCAGCTTTGCACACCTCACATTTCTGTAGCATGGACACGACACAACATACACGTTAAACCGTAAAACACATGATTTAGAGTAATTTCACATTTAAACGTCTCAACACTGAATCGTGTTTCTTCATGAGTGACATTTGTAAATACTGTATTACCCTAAATATTTGGACACAATTTGTTTTGGAAAACTCATATTAAATAGGGGTTTCCCAAAACAAATTATATCAACATACATTGTTATTGTGATTAGTTCAGTACACCCATACTAACCCTATATATATTGGCACACCAACTGTTGTGGGCAAACTATATACATGTATTATTACATGTATATGTTCCCCCAAATAAATGGTGTCCGAATATTTAGGGTTATTACGGTAATGTCAGGTCATGTGGTCTGTAATGTTTACTAATGGAGATCTTGTTGTAGACAACATGTATACTATCACATCATGGCACACAGCAGAGAGACGTGACCGTCACGTTATGTCCCGACTGTTCTGTGTAGTAGGGCTTCTAAAATGTTCAGTTTGTCGGTTCTGGACCGAATTTTGAATTCTCAGACTGATTGAGATTTGCAAACTATCCTTAAAATTATGTCGGAAAATAATGCCAATCCGGATGATATTTCGGTATAAACCGTTTGTTTGTTTGTTTTTTTATTGGTGTTTAACGGCCTATCAACAGCTAAGGTCATGTAAGGCCGGGCAAATGGGTTTGATCCCGTTTTAATCTGCTGCATTGGGGGAAAATTCCAAAATCAGAACTGAATATTTACATCGAGAAACAATATATTCAGCCCTGAAATTAGAATAACCTGACCTGGTGGCAGGTCCATACCACACCAAAGTCACTTGGCCCCTTCCCCTAAAATAGGATTACGAATACTCGTAATACTCACATAAGGGGTATAACCAGATTCAACTGTCACATACAAAATGCCAAAGACGTATGTGAGAGCCAAACCAGGTCTCCAGTCGGAATTCCGGTAAGGATGAACCCCGATCGTTAAATTACCCATCGCTTGCACCCACGGTAAAAACCGTGTAAACGTACCGATTTTGACACCAAGTAATGTCCATTTTATGACACAAATCTGGGGCATATCCGTGTTAAATCATTGTCGGGTAATACATCGTTGTGTGTTCGGTCACCTTTCAACACATTTCTCCCAGTATCGATTTTTCAAACAGTGTACTTTTTGCAGTGAATGTTTAAATTTGTTATATTTTTTATAATTTTTTTGTTCCCTATTTAGTAATGAAGAAAATCAATAATTAATTTGTAAAAGTAAAATACGCAATGATTTTGAAATCAGGAGGAATAGCACGCTTCAGACACAAAGCTTATCTGGAGCTCTGTTGTAACAATAAAATAAGCGTGATCAACGCAATGCTGATTGCAGGCCAACTGTGTGTGATCAACGCAATGCTGATTGCAGGCAAACTGTGTGTGATCAACGCAATGCTGATTGCAGGCCAACTGTGTGTGATCAACGCAATGCTGATTGCAGGCAAACTGTGTGTGATCAACGCAATGATGATTGCAGGCAAACTGTGTGTGATCAACGCAATGCTGATTGCAGGCCAACTGTGTGTGATCAACGCAATGCTGATTGCAGGCAAACTGTGTGTGATCAACGCAATGCTGATTGCAGGCAAACGTGTGTGATCAACGCAATGCTGATTGCAGGCCAACTGTGTGTGATCAACGCAATGCTGATTGCAGGCAAACTGTGTGTGATCAACGCAATGCTGATTGCAGGCCAACTGTGTGTGATCAACGCAATGCTGATTGCAGGCAAACTGTGTGTGATCAACGCAATGCTGATTGCAGGCAAACTGTGTGTGATCAACGCAATGCTGATTGCAGGCAAACTGTGTGTGATCAACGCAATGCTGATTGCAGGCAAACTGTGTGTGATCAACGCAATGCTGATTGCAGGCCAACTGTGTGTGATCAACGCAATGCTGTGTGATCAACGCAATGCTGATTGCAGGCAAACTGTGTGTGATCAACGCAATGCTGATTGCAGGCAAACTGTGTGTGATCAACGCAATGCTGATTGCAGGCCAACTGTGTGTGATCAACGCAATGCTGATTGCAGGCAAACTGTGTGTGATCAACGCAATGCTGATTGCAGGCAAACTGTGTGTGATCAACGCAATGCTGATTGCAGGCCAACTGTGTGTGATCAACGCAATGCTGATTGCAGGCCAACTGTGTGTGATCAACGCAATGCTGATTGCAGGCAAACTGTGTGTGTGATCAACGCAATGCTGATTGCAGGCAAACTGTGTGTGATCAACGCAATGCTGATTGCAGGCCAACTGTGTGTGATCAACGCAATGCTGATTGCAGGCAAACTGTGTGTGATCAACGCAATGCTGATTGCAGGCAAATTGTGTGTGATCAACGCAATGCTGATTGCAGGCCAACTGTGTGTGATCAACGCAATGCTGATTGCAGGCAAACTGTGTGTGATCAACGCAATGCTGATTGCAGGCAAACTGTGTGTGATCAACGCAATGCTGATTGCAGGCCAACTGTGTGTGATCAACGCAATGCTGATTGCAGGCATACTGTGTGTGATCAAAGCAATGCTGATTGCAGGCCAACTGTGTGTGATCAACGCAATGCTGATTGCAGGCCAACTGTGTGTGATCAACGCAATGCTGATTGCAGGCCAACTGTGTGGAGCATTGCAGAAACTTACCACACATAGGAAGATGTCAGACTGGGCATCGATTGGTTAGAGGGCATTTGTGAACAGTGGGTCATGCAACATCAACTTTGCATTGAGTTGCGATTACGTAATTTAAAATGTTACAGTTCCTCCACAGGCAACCAGTAGCCTATTTCACCAACATTGCAAAGTATACTTTTCTAGCAAAGTATACTTTGAGGGAGAAATTTTCAATTTAAGAATACATTTATTAATTTTGATTATACTGAATTTATTAAATTATCACAGTCATTTTGGCTGTGATAATGTAATAAATTCGGTATAATAATTCTGCATACTTTTAATCATCAAATATATGCAGTCGTTAGTTCTATATGAAACAAAAAACGAGGCAAAGCCACGAAGGCCAGGTTTTTTCCAAGCATAGACACTTGTATAACATAATTATACCCACTTTTTGTAGACTAGATGGCCGTGGCCTGCATGTCGCGCCTTGGGGCGAGGCATGGACACTAAAAAAAGAGATATAGTAGATGGAAAAAGTTTAACCAAAAAACTTTAACCGGACACACGGACGTACGGACGTATGCCAAAATGCCAACTATATCGCGCTTTCCACAAGCGGGCGCGACAATGATGATAAACACCCATGTGAAGTATCAAGGTAATGGGTGAAGCAGTTGCAGAGATATAGTTCACGAAAAAACGTTTAGAAAAAAATTCAAAGTAATTTGACCTTGACATTGGGCACAGGGGCCGCACGGTTGGGTGGTAGAATGAAAATATGGATGATGATAAACATCCATGTGAAGTTTCAAGGTAATGGGCGAAGCAGTTGCAGAGATATAGTATAACAAAAAACTTTAACCAAAAAACTTTAATCAGACGTACGTTAAAAAGTTAACGTTGAAAATGTCTAAGTCAATTACGTAGAAATAATAAGTCAAGTTAAAAGAAATGGTCACATGTTGGATAGTTGTATGTGGTGGGCACCCCTTGGTTATGAAGCTGTGAAAGTTTGGTGATCCTAGGTGGTACAGTACCAAAGAAATGGACTTAAACACGAAAACTTAACATTGTAAACGCGAAAAGTTAACATTGAAAATGGCTAAGTCGACTGCGCGGAAAAAATGGGTCAAGTTCCAAAAAAGGTAACATGTTGGATAGTGATATGTGGTGGGCACCCCTTGGTTATGAAGCTGTGAAAGTTTGTTGGTCCTATGAGGTACAGTAACAAAGAAATGGACTCAAACACGAAAACTTAACATTGATTGTGGACGCCGCCCGCCCGCCCGCCCGGCTTTCGCCAATCCAATAGCCTGGATTTAAAAAAAAAAAAAAAAAACCTAGCTAAAAATGCATTTCGGGAAAAATAAATTACTCCCTCAAAGTATACTTTGCTAGAAAAGTATACTTTGCAATGTTGGTGAAATCGGCTACAGATTGTGACTCCTTTCAAACTGGTATGTCGATGGAAAGATTATTTTTAGAAATACAAAAAATGTCACGTGATATTGGGACAACCTTTGCACATGTATGTAGAGGTCACTATACAAACCAAGTATCTGCCCCGGTTCAGTTCCTTCTGTACTTCATGAATCCTGAAGCCACCGAATCCTTCCGTCTTGAACTGCACCAACATGGCTGAATATTGCTGCAAACACACAAACAGCGTACTTTAAGGATCAGCAAGCAATTAACCCTTTCATCCCTAAGTAACAGGAATGGATTTTGGTATGTAAATTTTGCAACCAATTAAACCATCACAAAATGATTTTCCGACTAGTCAATTTATGAAAAGGGGGTGTTTTTGTTCTTAAAAATATGAAAATTACTTGCAAAAGTGCAGATCCTGATGAGACGGCTCGTCACGAGCCGGCTCATCAGGATCTACACATTTTGCCAATTCCACTATACAGGCCTGTGGTGTTGAAAGCGTTAATGACCATCTGTTATACTGGGCGAACCATTCTATAGAATTTCTAAAACTTTATGCAATAAATGACTGTTTTAAATATTCAATTTGACGTTTGACAAAATATCACTAATATCACTAATATCGCTAATCCTGCTCATTTTTCAAAAGTATGGTGTACAGGGGCCATTACCAAATATCAAATTCCTTATCTGGAGCCCGGTATATGGACCAAGTTACAAGTATACCATGCATTTGTGGTGAGCTGCAATCTGCTTGCCATTCAGTGTGTCTGTGTGAAGCGATCCGCAGACCTCGGACGTCTCTTCCCCTGTCTTACAAAATCCACATCGAAGCATTCTAGAAAATAAGATATAGGTACATTCAGTAGGTTGTTATGCCCACTTTTTTGAAAAAGAAATGGGTATATTGTTTTCATCACGAGTGTCCATCCGTACGTCATGGATTATCTGCCCCTTTTCGATACAGCATTTGGGAAAAGTGGGTATATTGTGATGACTGTGATTAGTGCTCTAGTTTTAATTTGGGAACATTTTGCATCATTTTCAATGTAAGTAGGTGTACTTGCTTCAGTATTTCTTTCATTTACTGTGAGAGTTGGAGGATGCCATTTGCTTTAGTAATTACTGTATGTTGCCGTGTATAGGTCGCAATATAGGAATGAATGGCCTTTTTGTGGAATTTATCGGGGTATAAACTTGGAAAAGTCGCGGAATATTGGACGAAGCGATAAAAAATTACAATGTTCGAAAAAAAAATTTTTTTTTTTTTTTTTTTTTTTTTTTTTTTTTTTTTTTTCGATAATTGTAATTTTTTAAGGCCTCGTCCAGTAATCCCGCGACTTTTCCAAGTTTATATCCCCGATAAATTCCACAAAAAGGCCATTCATTCCTTATAATTCCAGCATTTGAAATAAATTCATCAAGAAAATGTGTTTATTTTCCATTTCTTAAGAATTATTTTAACTGCGCCTCACGGTTACGGAAAGTAGTTCGGCGTGGGAGTTTACTGGGATATAAATTTTGGATAAATTTTGGCCAATCAAATGTTAGGGAATTGTGTAAATATTTTTGTGCTGGAATTATGAGTGTATAAGACACACCCCTATTTTCAGTCCAAAATCTGGGGGAAAAATGTCTACATGAGAATACAAGACGCACCCAATTTTCCTAACAAAATGAAACAAAAAATTAAAAAACTCGCCAAGTTGTTATTTATTCCCCCGCACTGTTTTTTTTATCGTACCTTGGACGTGTGTCAACTATTCCAACACCATTCACTGTCAATCGGTGCAATTTCAAAACATAGCCTAAAGGTCAAAGTTTACAGCCTTGTGCTGAGCGTTATCGATTTTTTACATAGAGCAACATACAAATTTCGTCTGTGTATTGTGTTGCCTGGGTGTGATCGCGGATTCAGAAATTATTGGGAATTTATCGAATTAATTTGTGGCAGACATTAAAATACAATCAACTTCTATAAAGAAGATAAATATGTTGAAAACTGACATAAATTTCAGAGCTATTTGCTTTACCGGTATACATGTAGAAAGGCTGCCAACCTAGGTGGGCCACAACCTTGTCTTGCATTTTAACAAGGTGATCGCCAGCAAGTGTCTCACCCACACAGGTCAAAGTCCCAAGATCACTATATGGGGAAGCTATTGATGAACTTTGGTAATGATCTAACTAATCAGTAATGGATCAGGAGATATTCCACTTTTCCCAAATGCTAAGTGGAAAAGGGGGAGATAATCCATGACCAGGGGCCGAATCAATCACCAATGTGTAGATGCGCAAAGTGAATTTCGATTTTTGATTCGACCCTCGCTCCCCTTTTTCTGACTTAGAATCTCCCAATTTTGCATTGTAAGTAAAACTTTTTAACCATAATAGCTAGGGACTTGAAACTTGGTGTGTGCCTTCCTTATGGTGTGTAGATGCGTAAAGTGAATTTTGATTTTTGATTCTACCCCGGTTATGGATTATCTCCAATTTTTCCACTTAGCCTTTGGGAAAAGTGGGTATTGTCATTTCGGCTAATTCTGCGCAATTCACGTCAAATTTAGCCATGTGTGTGTCATAATAAACTATGTGGATTTTTTAATAAACAAGCCGATTAATTGCTACACTGTGGCACAATTTTATCACATTCCTATAGTTTGGTAAAAAGTTATTCCGAATATAGTCAAAATGAGTAAAATCCTCAGACCCTGCTGATGGAATAGCAGTCTTATTTACTAAATTAACTGTTAAACAAAGAACCTAACCTGCCATGTCACTGGATAGTTCTGCTTCCAGTTTAATACCAATTTTGCTATGCTGACCAAGTATGCTGCTCGCCATTTTGTTTACACTACCAGATGCGCAGCATTAGCCGAAACAAATGTGACGTTGCAAACATGCATGTGATGTCATACATCACACAATTTACGTCACTTACTGACGGCAGAATGTTATGACATTTTACCTGCACAAACGTCTTTGAACTGCGTTGGATATTCAGGAAAATTATGACTGAATATGGAGATGGTAATGCCATATAAATAAATAAGGTGCGCAGACTTAGCCGACACCATCGACTGTGCTCTAGTTGTAGCTTAAATTTACTTTATCAGGTCACCTACATATGTACATTACGCAAACACGTCTTATTTGGAATTAGTAAATATGTGAACTACTTTCGGCAAGGGAGATAATCAATATCACGCGAACTATTTTCATGCGAGCCAAGCGGATTGTTCTGTTTATTAGTATATATAGTTTTAATGTATCTCCTGTAATATATAATGATACATTACTTCGATATGTTATGGGTACTAATACATGTTGTTTCAATAGCGTATCTCTGTAACGGTATCGTTGTAGATGGAGTTGCAAAATAATTTAATAATTATTACTTCAAATGGTTGCGTAATACTGATAGCACTTCTGTATAAATGTAATCGTCGTAAATGGCGCAATAGTCGCGAGGTTAAGGTCGCCGACTTTTAATGATTTAATTACCGATTCCCGAAAGGTCGTGGGTTCGAACCGCAACTTGGTATATTTTTTTCCATTTTTTTATGAATTTGAAATAATAAATGTAATCGTCGTAAAATGGCGCAATAGTCGCGAGGTTAAGGTCGCCGACTTTTATGATTTAATTACCGATTCCCGAAAGGTCGTGGGTTCGAACCTCAACTTGGTATATTTTTTTTCCATTTTTTTATGAATTTGAAATAATTATTGTACGTCCTCCATCTGATCACAACACTGTTGGAACTGCGCATGTGGCTACCACGACCAGAATTCACTGACCGCAAACACAGAATTCGGCGTCTATTTATTAAATTATTATTTTTTATTTTATTTGAATTCCGCGTGAGCGCTGAATTTTGTGTCAACACCATTTACCGAAAATATTGGTGATTTTCTAAACAAATATCGGAGAAATGCGGCTATATATTTTGTCAAGTTTCAACACCATTTACGGAAAAAACATACTGATTTTTTAAAACAATATCGGCACAACTAAATATCGTGATAGAATTTGTGTCGACTTTTCAACACCATTTACGGAAATTATTACTGATTTTCTAAAAACAATATCGGCGAAGGTGTACTAAACTTTTCTTTTAAATAACCAGCCGTCTAATAGATCTGTGTATACTCGAGAGTATATCGTTAATTGTCATGTAGTCTCCGACAGAGAGGTGTTGCGGCACACATAAAAATGACACGTCAATTTCAAAACATTGCCTAAGGGTCAGTCAACATTTACAGCTGTGTGGTGTCATCAGATCAAAACCTCGTCACACACGACTGCATTATCGATTTTTTCCACACAAAGCGACGTGTATTTACAACTAGATCTGTGTAATGTGTCGGGTGTAGCCAAAGACCATACATAAATTCGTAATTAGTCATAGATGTAGCCTTAAAATATAATCGATTTCCTTAAATTACGTCCGCAAGTTGACAGATATTTCAGAGCAGACGTCATCGTAATTTGCCGTTATTTATTTCCAAAATTAGCCGTATATTCTGTAAATGGCGTTGAATGTTGACAATAAATTAAGACCAGATTAGTACGTTAAATCGCTATATAGACGACAACTGACGATCCGATGAGAGAGAGTAATACCGTTTACGCGTATCCAATGTTAAATATACATCGTTATTTTTTTATTACTTTCGTAGTTTTTACCGAGAAATTCAAACCGTTTCTATTATTGGGGAACATAATATCATGATTAGCACACCGTTTCACTAAGCTGGGGCTACTCGGGGAATGGGATTACACGGTCTATTGTTTACACTGGATTAATGGCGGTCCCGATGAGGTATCAGGTAAATCTTATTTTTCAATAATATGACTGTGGTTTATTCCTTTTAGTGATGACCATGTTCCAGCCGTTAACACTTATTTAGCAGCATTACTTATGTAGTTAGTCTGAACATTCTGCAGAGAAATTTGAATTGGATGGAATCGAGCGTTGTTTAAACTTAGTCCGGTTCATATGCACAGGCCAAAATATGAACTGAAAATGGCGCTTTGTGTGACAGAAATCTGTACGCGGACGAATAAAAAAAATAAATTGTTATAAATATCACATATAGCGAAACAGCGGTAGCATCTACTGTTTTAATAATGTGCATACATATTGTAATTAATGTTTAATAGTGATATACTTATGAATAATATACGATACTATGGTTTATACTCCAGCACTATGTTTTAAGGCTGTGTGATTTGCCTCAATATAAGCTGGATTAATTAATACTTATATTCATGCGCTTCATGAGAACATCAATACATTTAAAATATACAAATATTACTTAAAGGGGTACCGATATGATACATTTTAATAATATAAATATTGAAAATACACATTACAATCGCTTACAACATACGTTATTGATCGAAAATAGTCACTGCATCGTGGCCTATTTGACCGCATTACCTATTGCGCGGGTACCTCATCATACCCACTGTTTACATAGGTAACTGGGGGTATAGTGAGGTATGCTCGCTAATACAATGTTTGCGTAATGTAAATTTACAAAACTACTTGAATAGGTTATTTTCATAATATTAAAGCTACATACCCACTCAGTAGACACAGAATGTTCTTTATAGGATTAAATAAGTGTATAATTGTGTCACTATTCCACCAGTTCTAAAAATTACGGGTCAACGCTATACAGATATAATCATTTAGTAATAATTATTTTACTGATAGTGACTCACGGGGATATCAGGCTATTTTCATATGCAAATGAGGTATGATATTTTTTTTAATTATTTACACTAATTAAATGTCACCTGAAAAAATAATATTTTCGACAGATTATAAAGTATCAAAAAATAAATACAGAGAATAAATAATAATGTCCGTCAAGGAAACACGGTTATCGCCCCTGATATCAGTGTATAAATTTACATCTGATATAAAATGCATAATAATGACAATCAATACTTGTGGTAATGGTGACTGAATGTGTATTTCGCCATAAATGTCTCAGATGATGTCTCTGATATAAAGATAATGTTGTACTACTGAGTGAGCATGCACCTTTAACCCTTAGCCTGCTGAATGAAATGTCGTCGTCTGCTGTTTATGTTTCATTTTCGATTTTTCTCATCAAAAACATGAGTAGTAGTAAGGGAGTTAAAATGATACCACCTACGGTGATATCATTTATAACCCTCTATTCTACCCCCACCCACCACCCCCGAAAAATCAAAATTGGTTAACGAGGAAATTGTCTCCCGACAGCAAATTTATGAATTTTTGAGAAAATAATTTTGAAAAAGAGGGAGTCAAAATGATACCACCTACTGTGATATCATTTACAACTCTCTATAATACCCCCACCACCCCCGAAAAATAAAAAATTGGTTAACGAGGAAATTGTCTCCCGACAGCAAATTTATGAATTTTTGAAAAGAGGGAGTCAAAATTATATTGGAAATTGACATTTGAAAAAAGTCGAAATCATTAATGCAAGTACAATAGTTTATATTCCAACACCCCATTTTTCTCCTATTGTTTATGTCTACAAAGAGTTTGGGCACTAACGAATTTACAAGGGCATCTGGGGCATTGGAATTGCGGGGGGACACAAGGAATTTTTCTACGTCTCGCTAGATGCCTTCGTAGATAGTCTTTACGCGTAAACGTCTTACAACAAGTCTCACACTCCATTATATATGTATATGTTTATATTGAATTGGACGTGAGAAAAAAACATAATGTTTTCACGACCAATTGAACAGATAAATTGTATAGGTTATACAAAAGTATATATAGAAAATATGATAACGCCAGAAACTAGAGCAGAAATCGAAAGTTTGAGAAGAGAAGCCGAATCTCTAGGGATTACTTATAGTAAACGGTTGAGAGTTAGGGGGTTGACAAATCTGATAAACGCCACAAAGAATGAGGCGTTTATGAAGCGGTTTACCCGCGCCCACAAACGAGGAGCCTTTAAAGACCTCTCACTAGCGGAAGAAGTTGGTAACAGAATCCAAAAAGAAAGTATTGCGGGGTTAAGGGCTAGTGTAATAAAACCTTCAAGAAAATATATCGTTCGCGCGATAGTGGAAAAAGGTGAAGAAATATTGGGGGATCATGATGAAACATTGGAAAAGGTAGAAAATGGAAGACGGGTAGTTACATTATCCTTTCGTAAAAACATTGACATCAACGAGTCTGAACGCATGTCCGATAAACTCGCTCCGTATCTAACAACAAATTTTTATTTGAGATATTCATATTCTTACAAGCTAGAACATATGGAGTAAACTAAAAATGGAAAACCTGTAACTCTAATATTTCACAAAAATCTTGGTGGTAGCGAACCACTATCATCAATGAAAACCGTTAAAAAATGGCTGTCAGATAAGGAGCAAACACGAATAATGTCCGATAAAATAGACAGACCGAATACAAAGTGGAAGTTTGTAAGATGGGTAGAGGTTTTCGTAAAGCTAATACAGAGCAGTAGGGGAATAGATTTGGGACTACAATCCAAAGAAGCAGCAGGAGGAGAACTTCCAGAATGGTTGAAGAACAAGAGGGCCATGATGGCCCTAATTCGCTCACCTGACTCCATGAACACCAGAGGAGAATGTGACATTGAGTTCATGTGTTTTAAAAAAATTGTGCTATTTTTAGATGGCGGTCATCTAGGATTAAGCGATGACTCATTTTACAAAATCTGAAAATGCATCACCCAGCATCGGCCATGTGGTTCCTGAGAAAAAGACGTTAAAAATCTTGAATAAATGGACCTTTTGGTGGCCATCATGGATGACATAATCATCCAATTCCAACAAATATTGCACCAGAGTGATCGCCTCATTGATACCTTCAATTTGATATATGACATGACCATATTCAGTCAAAAATAAAATTTGACCCCAATTTGACCCCACGGGCCACGCCCATTTTTGACCCCGGGGTCACCATTTTAATAAGTTTCAAAGAGCAATGTAAATCGATCTTTCCTACCAAGTTTCGTCGAAATCCGGCTAGCGGTTCATGAGAAGATTTTTTAAGAATTTATGCTATTTTTAGACGGTGGCCATCTTGGATTAGCGATGACCTCCATTTTAACAAATCTGAAATGGCTTCACCCATGGACCATAACTTTTAAGTTTGGCTACCATGAGCCAAGCGGTTCATGTGAAGACGAATTTTGAAATCTCTAATAAAAGAACGACCTTTTGACCTTTCGGCGGCCATCTTGGATGACATAACAATCCGATTTCGACAGAAAATGCACCAGAGTGATCGCCTCATTGATACCTTCAATTTGATATATGACATGACCATATTCAGTCAAAAATAAAATTTGACCCCAATTTGACCCCACGGGCCACGCCCATTTTTGACCCCGGGGTCACCATTTTAACAACTTTGAAAGAGCAATGTACATCGATCATTCCTACCAAGTTTCGTCGAAATCCGGCAAGCGGTTCATGAGAAGAAGATTTTTTAAGAATTTATGCTATTTTTAGACGGCGGCCATCTTGGATTAGCGATGACCTCTATTTTAACAAATCTGAAAAGGCTTCACCCAGCATCGGCCATGTGGTTCCTGAGAAAAAGACGTTAAAAATCTTGAATAAATGGACCTTTTGGTGGCCATCATGGATGACATAATCATCCAATTCCGACAAATATTGCACCAGAGTGATCGCCTCATTGATACCTTCAATTTGATATATGACATGACCATATTCGGTCAAAAATAAAATTTGACCCCACGGGCCACGCCCATTTTTGACCCCGGGGTCACCATTTTAACAACTTTGAAAGAGCAATGTACATCGATCATTCCTACCAAGTTTCGTCGAAATCCGGCAAGCGGTTCATGAGAAGAAGATTTTTTAAGAATTTATGCTATTTTTAGACGGCGGCCATCTTGGATTAGCGATGACCTCTATTTTAACAAATCTGAAAAGGCTTCACCCATGGACCATAACTTTTAAGTTTGGCTACCATGGGCCAAGCGGTTCATGTGAAGAAGAATTTTGAAATCTAATAAAAGAACGACCTTTTGACCTTTCGGCGGCCATCTTGGATGACATAACAATCCGATTTCGACAGAAAATGCACCAGAGTGATCGCCTCATTAATATCTTCAATTTGATATATGACATGACCATATTCGGGGTCACCATTTTAACAACTTTGAAAGAGCAATGTACATCGATCATTCCTACCAAGTTTCGTCGAAATCCGGCAAGAGTTCATGAGAAGAAGATTTTTTAAGAATTTATGCTATTTTTAGACGGCGGCCATCTTGGATTAGCGATGACCTCCATTTTAACAAATCTGAAAAGGCTTCACCCATGGACCATAACTTTTAAGTTTGGCTACCATGGACCAAGCGGTTCATGTGAAGAATTTTGAAATCTCTAATAAAAGAATGACCTTTTGACCTTTCGGCGGCCATCTTGGATGACATAACAATCCGATTTCGACAAAAAATGCACCAGAGTGATCGCCTCATTGATACCTTCAATTTGATATATGAAATGACCATATTCAGTCAAAAATAAAATTTGACCCCAATTTGACCCCACGGGCCACGCCCATTTTTAACCCCAGGGTCACCATTTTAACAACTTTGAAAGAGCAATGTACATCGATCATTCCTACCAAGTTTTGTCGAAATCCGGTCGGCGGTTCTTGAGAAGAAGATTTTTTAAGAATTTGTGCTATTTTTAGACGGCGGCCATCTTGGATAACGTAATGACGTCATTTTAACAATTTTGTAATCCCCCTACCTAAGGACCATGACCATGAAGTTTGGTGACCATAGGCCCAATGGTTACCGAGGAGAAGACGTTTGAAAATGTTCACGGACGACGACGACGACGGACGACGGACACATTGCGGTAACAATAGCTCACATGAGCTTTGCTCAGGTGAGCTAATAAAAAAGGTATGTATTCTTTAGATAAGTATAATGACGACCTTTGTCTGTTCAGATGTTTAGCGATGCATATGACAGGTAACAGACCCGACAGATGTACGGATAAAGCGAGAGAATTTAGTAAGCAATATTTCGGTAATAATGTGGTTTCATCAATTCCTTTTTCAGACCTGAAAAAGGTTGAAGAGTTTTTTAAAATCGGTATAGAAGTATATCAACCGACCGAATGTGACGTATGGTGGTTGAAAAAGGTACCAGCACACTACAAGGAAATAGGTAATAAACCAATGACAATAGGACTGTTTAATAATCACGCATTTCTGATAAAAAACCTTAAAAACCTATCTAAAATTTACGCCTGCGATAATTGCAAACAGAAATTCACGAAAGCGAGTAATATGAAGAGACACGGACCAAAATGTATGAAAGGTGAGACAAAAATAGTATGTGATGGTTAGAGCGCCCGCGTTCGTCGTTCGAGAAAGCGTTTTACCCAAAAAGTTCTAACAGTTATGGGGCGATCGATTGGATGTATTCTGTGGAAAAGCGGGAGGGAATTCACATTCACCACGAACAGTGCGGACACGGGGGTGAAAGATGGATTTTAGGAGCTCCATAGTAATGGATACTGCCAAGAAAACAATACCGTATATCAATATCACGGCTGTTTACTGGCACGGGTGCGAGATTCATGCAAAGCATAGAAAAAAAGAACGCGCATCCACTATGAGAAGAGATACATTTATTAGAAGAAGCAAAGAATTCAACCTAGTAGTTATGTGGGAATGCGAATTCCAAAGAACGGGTAAAGATATAAAGATCGGTTGCGACACTACTCTTTATCCATATCAGATAGTATATGATTTTGAGGTGTATCTCAACCCAGAATTTAAAACGCTAGGTAATAGTTTAGAGTACGAAGCTGAGCACGTTCCGGTAAGTGTTAGTATAGGAGATAATTTCTCAAGAACAGTAACTCATATTTGTGATAAAGATCCTGCAAAACTTATAGAAAAATTTGTAGAAGATTTGAAAGTCAAGGGAAAAGCTATAAGAGAAGAAGTGTGGTTAAGATATGGGTTTAATACAGAACATTTACGTAAAAACCAAATCGCCAAGATCGAACAGTGGATAGAGCAAGTACCGGTTATAGGTTTTAGCAGCAGTAAGTATGATATAAACTTAATAAAGAAATATTTAGTAGGCGAATTGGCATCAACAACAAAGAAAGTAATGGTCGGAAAACGGGCAAACGCAACAATATTTCTATTTACTCCGGAGTTTACATTTCTTGATGTAATACTTTACCTAGGACCGGGTGTAAGTTACGATAGTTGGATAAAAGCCTACGACTGCAAAGGACAGAAATCTTTCTTTCCTTACGAGTGGTTCGATTCTCCAGACAAACTTGATAACCCAGGACTGCCTGATATAGAGAATTGATAATTCCAAACTATCGGGGAAAATGTTACTAAGATGAAACAGAAAATTAAGTAAATGGTCGTAGAATTTTTATCGAAGAAAAGAATATGAAAAATAACTTTCAGAGATTGGTTTGAAATATTATAACGATATTAGATGTAAGCCACCGTTCCTAAGAAGCTGGTTGGAAAAAAATGTGTGAATTTTATAAACCCACAGAGGTGTGGATATTTTCAAAGATGCGGTAAACACTACCGGGTGTGGCTATACAATATGGGGGCTCTATATGCACGAAAAGAAGAAACATACGAAATGATGAAAGACGCTCTAGTCGGGGGTCCATCCATCAATTGTATTTACACACTATGCAGAAGCCGGTGTTTCAAATATTAGATCTAATTCCACAGGAATTAACAAACCTTGCAAGGCTATTTTGGGGTATGATGCAAACGCGTTATATTTATCTACGTTAAATAAAGATATGCCGTGTGGGAGAGAAACTATACACCATATAGATACCCCACATAATCCTAAATTTATTAAAGTTTTGTAAAAGAGTTTTATCTGGAGACTGGTTTGGGTTTGCGGAGGTGGATATAAAAGTTCCACACAACTTAAAAGTTAGTTTTCTGAAATGTCTCCACTTTTTATAAACAGAGAAGTAGATGTTGATGAGGTTCCAGAACACATGATAAAATATTTGGAAGATACTGGAAGAACTAGAGGAAATGGAAGAAAATTGGTGGGATCTATGTCGGCAACCAAAGTACTGCTGTACGAGCCACTATTGAAATGGTATTTAAAACACGGCCTAGAAATAACGGGGAGTTCATCGTGTTATAGATTATATTAGTGGTAAACCCTTCGAATGGTTCGCAAAAGAAGTTTACAGCCGCAAGACGAAACAGAGCGATGTAGAACCAAATAAGAATTGCATAGCGGATATAATAAAAATTATTAGGCAATTCGTGTTGTGGAAAAATGATAGAGGCAAAAGAGAGACATTTAAATACGACATATACACAAGACGAAACCTGTGTTGACAAAGCGTTAAGATCTGCATTCTTTGATGATTTGGAAGAGCTAGGAGATGCGTACGAAATATCTTCCCGAAAACCCCGGTGTGCAGTAAAGAGCCCATTCCACTGTGGAATAGCGGTTTATCAACTAGCTAAATTGAGAATGTTGGAATTTTAATACGAATTTCTAGACAAATACGTAAAAAGAGAAGACTTTGAATTAATACAGATGGACACGGATAGTATGTATATAGGAGTTAGTGGAAAAACGATAGAGGAATTGATTAGACTACAAACTTACTAGACGAGTTTGAAAAAGAAAAAAAAAAGAAAATGGTTTGGCTTGGGATAAATGGAGCGAAAGAGAGCCAGGACTTTTCAAAATGGAATTCAGCGGAGATAGGGCGATAGCGTTATCTAGTAAGTGTTATTTCGTAGAAAAATTTAATTCAACTAATTTTGAAAAAATTAATAAAAACTCTGCGAAAGGAATGTCCAAGAGAACTAACAATTTAAATTGGGATAGATATAAACGAGTACTAAGTGAAACTACAGAAGATGGACACATTATAGATGTAGCACAAAATAGAGGATTTAAAATGAAAGACGGCGTTATGAAAACGTAATGTCAACAAAAATTAGGACTCTCGGCGTACTACGATAAAAGACGCGTGTTACCAGACGGAATACATACAGAACCTCTCTTGATTTAAGCAATCGGGGGCAGCTGGGTGTCAGAAGGTACCATAAGAAGTTCTTCGCAAACAAAACCGCGAGATGGACCATCAGCCAAATAATAGAGCACGGGCTCATCGGGTTTGGTAATAGAGCGATCCAGATGATATACATTCAGAGACCACACGGGATCAGTTGCGCGGCGGCTGCCACCTTCGAGCTCTCCCGGTTGATAGAGGTACCGGACGTCAACATCCGAAGGAAGTCGTTGCTCCTCTAAACCAACGGGTCATCCGCGCGAGACGGCAGAGGGCTTGCTCTTCACCTTTTTAGACTTTATGACATCTACAGGCTTCTTACCTATCAATCTGGTCACCTCTCCGTTTAGTGCGGAGACCACGGCGGGCAGCCTGGCCACCCACTCGGCGAATGAGGGTCTACAAGTTCTTTGGCATATTGGTGTCCGAACAGTCTCTCAGCCAGTGTTCGATTGAACCGCTCCACGATCCCCTGGTCCCGGTGGATGTTGACGCGGCCGCGTCTGATAGAAACTTTGTGCTTAGACAATAGATGAGAGACCGCGCCCATGAACTCGCGGCCGGGATCGACCTGGAGAAGATTCGGCCATTTGAGAGGACTCCTCTTATATATTCGGGAAAGAGCCTCGGCCACCTCCTTAGACTCTTTAGTGGCCAACGGCTCAGCCCCCTTATAACGACTCGCTACGTCAACGATTGTCAGTGCGTACTTGTACGTTTTGCGACCGACGCGATCGTGAGGGAGAAACAGGAGAACCGCTTGGTGAACTTGGTTCGGCACCGGCACGTCGAATTTCGGGCGCGGAATATTGTGAGGCGCGGGTAAATAGATCTGCCAGATGGCCTGTTTCTTGAGCCATTCCTTGACAGCGTTTGCTGAAACCTTGGTCGCCGCCGCGAGTAGCCAAGTGGGCTATAGTATGTTTTCGCTAGCTTGCGCGTTAGTTTGGTATCAAATTTGTGCGTGTTCATCGTATGCGAAGTATTCTAATATATCGGACAATCTCCAACATGCCCTCGCCAGTTCGTCCGGTAACTGCGTCGTTAATAATAAACCTTTGTTGGAAGTACAATTCTGATTGGTTTTGGAGGTTAAGTTCTGAAGGAACTCGGAGGAATCGATTGGAGTTGAGGAGGAATCTAACATCCGCTTTGCGAAAAGGGTGGCCGCTTTTTCGTTCTCACGCCACGTCTCGAGAGAATCTCGGGCC
Organism: Conchocele bisecta; assembly: GCA_029237695.1. Taxonomy (NCBI): domain Eukaryota; kingdom Metazoa; phylum Mollusca; class Bivalvia; order Lucinida; family Thyasiridae; genus Conchocele; species Conchocele bisecta. The sequence goes on from CM055267.1 coordinate 8,039,154, forward strand.
AGACGAATCATACTCTTTGCGCCAGCTATACGATGTTTTTGGGCAGTGTAGCCTACATCGATCATAGCAAAATAAAGTTTGTCAACTAACATCGTTCTATATATATATATTTTTATAAAAAAAATTTTTTTTAAATAATTAATTAATTAATTTGTTCAATATAGTAGCCGACGAGACCCACCACACCCATTCCCACGAAGATGAACGCGATCTCGTGGTCTTTTTGGGCCTCTGACGGTACATAGAAATCTGAAAGTTGGGGCTCGGGATCCATTGGATCGAGACTTTTCTGCGGATATGCCAGCGCGTACTCGCGGTTGGCTTCTGCAACGTTCTGGAAAGTTTGCGCGGCGTGATTCTCACGGCGAAGCTCTTCATTGACCCAGTCCAGATGGGCGGTTCGTTTTTTCGACCACGCTTCCTTTGCGCTATTGAGTTGTTCTACAGCTAAATCGTGACGCTTGCGCTCCTCATCCACGTTCGAGCTTCTCATTTTTGAGAATATAAAGTTGCTACCGCTGAACGCCAATGCGTTCACAAGTGCACCACCTATCATTATTCCGATCGAAGCCATTTATTTCCATATATTAGCAGGTAGAATTCCAACTTTAATTAGATAATCTCGGGTCCAAACTGAGGCCGCTACATCTAAGGTCGCGAGCCCTGCGTCTCTCACAGTAAAGTCCAATTTGAGAGTGGACCCTCCTAGGGCCATCTTTGATAGTCGAGCATACCCGATACTGAAACCCGATATCACCACGGCGTGATAAAGCGCATTCACTATCATTTTACCATCTTGTTCAGCCATTGTTATAATTATTGCATATAAAATGGATCGCGATCAATGTTTAAATGGGGTGCATCCAATCGTTTCGTAACTTTTTAGGAACCACCGTTGGAGTTGGGGTTCTGTTGTAGAGATGGTAAAGCACACTCAGGGTGCCCACAACTGTCAGACCACCACCAACAACCCACGGGATCCAATCAGTTGGAGCAATCGGTTCCAATTCAATCGGGGGTGTTGTTGCACTCGGAACCGATTACTCTGTCTTCAGATGTTTTGCTGTCTCCGTCCCCAATCTCGATTGGAGTTTGGCCTCCTGAAGCTCGGCGAGTATTTTATCTTGTTTAACTTTTCGGGCGGCCCAGCTGCCTGTCTTTTTGGGTCTTTATGTCGTGCAACCCCCAACTCCAATCGCGATTGGGTTGTAGGATCAATCGGAGTTGGAAGTGCTGCAATCGGGTTCGAAATTGGAGTTGGAGCAATCCCCAACGCCGTTGGAGGTGCAAACGGGGATTGCTGTTCCGTCACTCTCGCGGGTGTGTCTTGTGTCATCATTTATAATATTAGAGCTTATAGTTCGTGGGCATATATGTCCAAATTGACAGTGTTTACCCGTGGTCAACGCGGTTGTCAGTGGAGCTAAGTACATTCCAAACTTGTGATAAATTGAGCAGCAGGCTGTTCTAAGAGTGTGTCCTATAAAAGGGTCAGTCTCTAGATCGTGAATCAACCCCTCGGTGTTTGGTATAGGGAGAAGTATACTAACGGCGGTAGCGTACAAATGAATAGCCGCCGATCCAAGAGTTTTTGTCATCTCTGCCCCCAATTTGGATTTGTATCGCGCATACATTTTATCAATCTCAGCATCTGACATCTTATCCACCTGACAAACTGAGAGACGCCTACCGAGATAATGCTCCGATTGTCCCCCAGCAACCAGCGCAGCTAGCCGCTCATGTCGCACCGCATTTTCATTCGTATCGGCCCCAATCGCGATTGTCAACCCCGATTGCTCTGTCGGAGTTGATGTTTCATTATCTTTCAGGATGTCAGGATTAATTTAATTATTCTAACAAGTCTCATCACTTTAACATATTGCCAAGCGCACCACCCGATACTTATGATCACCGTTATGCTCGCAACAAAGCTCGCAGCGGAGCACCAAATTGTTAACCATTGTTCAGCATTTGTTCAACATTTGTTAAGCATTTCTTCAGCATTGTTCAGCAATTGCTAATTTTCTTAAAATTAATTGTTAAGCATTTACTCAGCAGTTACTAATTTTCTCTCGAAGACAGTCATCGAATGAGTCTCGGTCCTTGCAGTGAAAGAGGGCGACCCATTTCGTTTGCTCGCGCAGATCCTTGAGGACGGCGTTGTATTTTTGAGTGGAGATCCATATGCTTTGCCTCGCATGGCGGCCAGAAAATGCGACCTTCGTGATTTTGGGGTTATAGAATTTGTCGGTTTTTCCAGCACCGAGCGCGAAACGAGCATCCTCGAACAGCATCAGTATACCTTTCATAGAGCGGGCGGGGATGTTGACATTAATATTCCACAATGTGTCGCTTTTGTCTTTCGTCATCTTACGGTGGCGAAGAACTCGGTCGTAAAGTATGGCAACGCGCCCGGCGTACTGGGTTCTGATCAATCGTGCGAGTTCGGGCATCGTGACCATGTCGTACTCCAGCGAAACATTGTCGATCGCATACGTCGATAACATGTCGGTGGCTATGAGAACACGGCCGTAGTCGTTGAACGTTAGTTCGTATTCGAGGCGGTCAGCCAAAGCACTCTGATAGTATGGCATGTGACTCTCCAGCAACTCAAAGTCGAGCGGGATGTAGAAGCGGTTGCCGTAAGCGGCCGTGATCGCGTTGTCGCTCGCGTCGTTATCTGCCTTGTTATCAGCCCCGATTCTAAGTTTGGTTACGTTCTTATTTTTACTGGTGTCAATACCCTGATAGACCGAGCTTTCGCACTCTTGCGCCGTCTTCCACAGGTCCTGATAGCAATGATAGACGTCGCTGTCATCGATCGACATCACCTCATTACCAGAAATCTTTATCATGGTCTTCTTGACTGTGGAGCGACCCAGGTTCTGAACGATGGTTCGGTTCGCGTCCGTCGATGTTAGCGAAATAGTGAAAGCGAGGCGAACAGTACCGGCACAATGACGTCGTGAGTTCCGAGGTTGGGGAAGCGGACCAAGAGCTGCTGGTTCTGGTCGATCGTCGATGGGTTGTTCGTAATAACGACACTCTGTCTCACGCCTTTTGCCCCGAGGGGCTCACGCAGTCTGCGGTATGGATTGAGTTTGCGACTGTATTGACTCGAAGACATAATTTAGTTAAACTATTAAACTCGTATGGTTTTGTCTTTAATACATAATTATAAAGATGACTGATTACGATGTTAACATGGATGAAATCGGTAGAGACGATTACATCGATTATGATGATGATAACGATAACGAAACGAAATAGAGACTCCAGTTCCAATCCAATCGCAATTGGGGGAAATAGGTGGCACTACCAGCAGCGTTGGTCAAAGTCAGGAATTACTTGAGGGAGCTGTAAACGACTACTACAACAATTTGTCAGGAATCGGTCTGGTCCCGTCTGTCGGTCGCGACTACTCCAAGTTCGAATTGGATATGCGTGGTAGGTTGCGACTAAAATCATCAAATATCTCGATCATCCACACGGGTACCGGTAAACCCCTATCGCTAAACACCATTGCCGGAAACCGGGGCGGTGGCGAAATCATAAAGAACGAACTAGGATTTCCAGATTGGGTGCGTGGTAAAATAAAACAATTATGCCGGCCCGCGCTGTAGAGGCCCTACAGTCTACCGACGAAACGATGGCGAAGACGGCCACCGCGATAGAAACGGTAGAGCTCAGCGAGGTCCCTCAAATAGCCACCGACGTTATTAACACGATGGAGACCACGTTCAGCAAAAACGAAATACTCAACGATGACCCACCGTTACCTCTTCGAGAACTCCGTGGACTTGATAAGGCTCTACAAACGGTCCGGGGCGAATTGGTCCTTAACCTCTCCAAACTCACGGTGCTGGATGAACATATCGCGCTAGAAGAAAGAAAACTGGAGGAAGCCGGTGACGATGCGGTCGTTGCGGGACGAAAGAGAAGCTCGATTGGAGGCTGCCTCGACTAACCGTGACGCTCTCCACACCCAAATAAGTCGGATCCGCGAAACAATCTCGAGGGTTCTGCACGAGGACACGACACTCGGTGAGCGTCTTCGCACTCTGTTCAGAGAGCAGGGCGTCACGATAGCAAGCATCCTCGCAGCTGTCGGCATGACTATATCAACCATAGTTCTAGCTTTCACTGGTGGTGCGGCACCACCACCCGCGCCACAACCAGCACCCGCGCCATCCGGTGGAGCCAAGGAGTGGGTAAAAAAACAATTAAAAGCCCTCGCCAATCTTCTAGCTAAATTAGCTGGAAAGGCGGCTGCCGCACTACCTGGACTGATCGGAAGTATCGTTTCTTACTTGTTATCTATATTATCAAAAACGGTCGGATGGCTCGCCAATAATACTTGGACTTTAATCGTGGCAATCGCCGGTCTCCTACTATTCTCCGCCAGAGAGTTCCTAAAACCAAAGCGCGAGTAGTCCTATCACCACGAGGGCGACGACGAGCCCTAATTTCTCCTCCTCGTGTGTTGAGCTTCCAATTTCAACATTGTTGATGATTGGTGTTTCAACACTGTTGACGATTGACTTGGGGGGACTCAATTCTTGTATTGGGGGTGCTGGGTTCAACTTCAATCCCGATTGTGTTGAGTGAGGCGCATCCAATCGCGATTGGCTTGGGTTTTTTATGACCGTCTTGGTGATGATATCCGTGTTCACGTTACCGATGTGGCCGATTTTTTGATTGGCGGTGGCGATTACGATCTGATTATTGTAACCGTCAACCGGGTCGTCTCGTAGTATCATATTGCTCGGCGCCATATAAAGACCTTATTCAAATACATAGTCTACTGGGGTGCTGGCATTCTGGCAAAACGTCGTTGATAATTCTGGATCGCCTTCTCCAGGTCCACCCTAGCTGAGATGGCGTCCTCTACAAGTGCCAAGAATTGTTTTTGTGCATCAAACGCCGTTCCCAGTGCCCAGTATAGAAACTCCGAGTTTGCTTCTGTGCGCCGAGGATGGCCCAGACGTACGTGCGAATGGAGTCGTTGAGACGAGTAACCCGGCCTGCGTGAACCCTAGACCCGTCTCTAACATAAATGTACCCCACGCGTCCTGAACCTCAGCAGCCTGCTGTATGTAATCGACGTGAGCCCGTTTCGGAGGTAACATTTTACAAGAAAACACGCCACAGTGTCGACCTCCAGACACTTCCGGCCCGAAAGTCATCGTCGCGGGGTCAAAATTCCCGGCGTTCCGACTGACGATGTGGTCGCCGGAGTGATCGTGTCTAAAATCAGTCTGCGTTACACAGTCTTTCAAATGCCATACGGTCGTATGCGTTGGAAATGGGATCCCAGGCGTCGTCTTGAGGTAGTGAAATACCTAGTTCTTTGAGAATCCTCCTAATTGTGTAATACACGTGAAAGTTGTAGACACTTCGGAGCATGACATTCTTGGATGTCAGATGGTCTTGATGCGAAACTCCACACCCGGCTGTTGCGCACCATACAGCGAAATTTATTTGGTTCTGCCAAAACTGCATCGGTGTTGCTTTCCACTCGTTTATCACCTCCATCGTAGTAATCTTGGGCAGCCTATATTGTTAAAAGATGTTAGGGAAATTGGTGGCAAAGCCACTGTCCGGTCTAACTGTTACAGTTGGGTGTACAAGGGGATTAACAACGTCTTTTTGCGTGTATTTACCACCGACCGCGTACTTTGCATTATAATTGAAGCTAAATGCTTTGGTATCCATTGAAAGATATTATTATGTTTGCTACTATCACTAATGTTCAAAAAGAGAGTTGTGAACTTCAAAAATCAATCGACAACTGCTGTGGAAAACGCCAGGTGGGCCTCAGATCAATCACCTTCACGGTTGGATGGCAGAATGTGGGAAAGAGTGAAGGGTTTTACTATGTGAAGGATGAACAACAATTCGGTGTAAAGCTGCCTCACGGTCTGTGGGGAATAAGACAGCTCAAAGATTTTGTCAACTCAGAGCTTGACGGTATAATCAACATCACAGTATTGAAGGCTACCGGGCTCACAACAATGACCATCAGCCCTGGTAATAAGGTAGTGGTCTCCCCGGGGTTGGGTATTCAACTCGGTTTTAGAGAGACATACTCCGTAAATAAAGGAGTGTTTACCTCGGGTGAGTACGTCGGTGATAACCCGGTGGACTTCGCCTTCACTAAAACTCTCAGGGTGCACCTGGATCGGGTGAACACGTCGTACAACACGGTAGACGGATCCCCATTACTGAAAACCGTGCAAGCCAGCGACTGTTTCTTTGGGGATACGGTGACCTTAGACTTCCCACACCCTGAGATGAAAGTTTTGGAAACGGGACACATCCACGAATTTACGGTCTCTATTCTCGATGATCAAGCGAGAAAGTTGAATAACTATTACCCGATTTCGGTAGTTCTCGAAATTTCCAATTGAGTATAGGTGCCCAAATAATTATATAATTTTATTTTAGACGTATATACGGACCAGGTAGTTCTTCCGATTGGGTGACAAATTCAAAGAATTTGGAACCGGCAGAAGGGGGATTCATCCGACAGAGGGCGACTTTTTAACTACTGGAAAAACCAAGGCCTGATCAATAAAACTATATCGAAGGTCACAAACGGGATACACAGGAGTATATCAGATGTTAGAGTAGAAGTGCTGACGGCGACTGCAAAAATTGAGGGAGTCCGAACGGATATTGAGAAAGATCAGGCGGGCTTCTAAGGTGTTGCGCTCAGAGGACTCTCTCATCAGAGAAACGGAACTAAACGAACTAGGTAAAAAAATAACCAAATTTAAAAAAGAGGCCCGGTTGGGGATTGAGAAAGCCCGAGAAGACCACCAGGCGGACCTTACGGAGGCGTATGGGATGTTGCGCTCAGAGGACTCTCTCATCAGAGAAACGGAACTAAACGAACCAGGTAAAAAAATAACCAAATTTCGAAAAGAGGCCCGGTTGGGGGTTGAGAAAGCCAGAGAAGACCACCAGGCAGACCTTACGGAGGCGTATGGAATGTTGCGCTCAGAAGACTCTCTCCTCAGAGAAGCGGCACTTACCGAACTAGGAGAAAAAATAACAGAATTTCGAAAAGAGACCCGGTTGGATCTTGATGGAGTCCGAACGGGTATTGAGAAAGCCTGAGAAGACCACCAGGCGGACCTTACGGAGGCTTATAGGGTGTTGCGCTCAGAGGACTCTCCCAACAGAGAAGCAGCACTTACTGAACTAGGAGAAAAAATAACAGAATTTCGAAAAGAGGCCCGGTTGGGGGTTGAGAAAGTCCAAGAAGACCACCAGGCGGCCCTTACGGAGGCTTATAGGGTGTTGCGCTCAGAGGACTCTCCCAACGGAGAAGCAGCACTTACTGAACTAGGAGAAAAAAATAACAGAATTTCGAAAAGAGGCCCGGTTGGGGGTTGAGAAAGCCCGAGAAGACCACCAGGCGGCCCTTACAGAGGCATATAGGGTGTTGCACTCAGAAGACTCTCTCAACAGAGAAACAGCACTTACAGAACTAGGTGAACAAATAACAGAATTCCGGAAAGAGACCCGGTTGGATCTTGAGGGAGTCCGAGAAGACCAACAGGCAGCCCTTACAGAGGCGTATGGGGTGTTGCGCTCAGAGGATCGGACGGGGATTGCGGGATTAGGAGCCCGAGTGGTTGAATCTATCCGCGCCGTTGATGAATCACTTGTTGCGGTTGATGATAAAGTAAATCGTGTTCGTAGAGCCGCGACCAAAGCGCTTGAGGAGACCTCTGAAAAGATTCGTGCTGAGGCCCATACCTCTATCGGGGGGCTTGCCGGATTGGTGAAAACATGAAAACGCAAAAAAACGGTCATCACAATTTGTGAGAAGAGGGCTATTGAATGAGGGGCTCTATGAATATTCGTTCGGTGCCAAAGCAAGCAATAAATATGAGGGATACGCCATGCCAGCTCCAGGTACACTTCTCCGAATGGCTGTCTGCTCGGTTAAGGCTAATGGTAAACCTGTGGGCGCGGTCGTGATAAATCTTGTAGTGGATGGGGAAGAACGGGGTCAATAAACTCGCTGAAGATATTTCATCGGTGGTTTTGTTCGCCGGTGATGATCTAATTAGACTTTCCGAAGGTAGTGTTATTAACTTTGTTATGAAAATCGCTGACCCAGTGAGTTCTTCCACTATTGTCTCATTGTTAATTGAACTTAATTTGTAAAATACTAATATATTGAAAATCATGAACGAATCACCGTATCCAATTCTCAATACCGCTCCATCAACACTGTATCCAAATTCTCAATTACCACTCCATCAACACTGTATCCAATTAACGAAAGAAGTTCAGATTTTAGGTTGAATAATATCGTCGCTATGCAGGATATTTTAGTTAGAGAATGTGCAAATAGAAAAAGACACGCTAAATATAAGTGTGAGGCGAACATAGCTGAAGCATCTAGTACGGTTCTGGCAAGTTTATCTGTAATGAGTGGTGCGGGGACTGCTGCAACGCTATCTACAATTGTAACGGTTCCACTTGCAGGGTTTTGAGTGGAATTACCGTTTTATCTGGAATACTTTGTATGGTAATTAGGGCGGCAGGTGGAAAACTCGAGAAAAAAAGTAGAAAACATGATAGAATATCCGTTCTCGCTAGGTCTAAGAAAAAATTAGCATTGACGTTATGGTGTCCACAAGCGTTGGCCGATAAGAAAAATATCAAATTTAGAGTTTGAATCCGTGGTGGAAGAAATGGGGAGAGATATGAAGAATTAAAAAATGATATTAGAATCAAGGCGCGCGCCACCATGCCCAAAATTGAGTGTACTGATTGGGATAAATTTGGGGTAAAACTTGGAAATAAAGTCGGAGGAAACGTTACAGCACCATTGTGATATTTTATAAAATAATTTTTAAACAATAATTAATTTTCTTATAATTAATTATATTGGTGCAGTAAACAAATTTACATACCTATACAACATGTGTTTTTCACTGAGAATTACGCCGTAATCGCATATTGGTTAGTATGGTTGTACTGGTGTATCACAATGACAATGTACATATGAGACGCTATTCAGTCGAGGATTACACTGTAATCGACTGTGTACACACCGTCTGTGTAAATTGATACACTCGGCTATCAATTTATGCATGATTTATAACCCGTGTAATTGAAACTGTCTGTTTACCTCGGCTATCAATTTACGCATGGTTCAATATATCTTTATAAGCGATATCGTAGAAATGTATATTCGTAAACGAATCATTGGGTTTTAACAATTTTATATAATACACCCTAGTTTTATATCCGATACACATTATCAGTCTTAATGTTTGTATTTGCCTCTTGTATAGTTCACATAATTGTCGGTATAATATTGTAAATGCAACGTTTTTATCGGAGCGTAATAAATTACGCTGATATTTCATGTATTCGATATCGCCTAGTGTTTTCAATTTATAGAATTGATATATAGGACTATCCCCCAACCCCCGTATTCTTCGTAAACTTCTTCAAACACAACGATTATAAGCTTTCAATTCCCATTGTATTTTATTATCCATTTTCTCTAATAATTGGTATTGTTTTTTCTGTTCAATTTCCAATATAATTTTGATTCCCTCTTTTCAAAAATTCATAAATTTGCTGTCGGGAGACAATTTCCTCATTAACCAATTTTTGATTTTTCGGGGGTGGTGGGGGGTGGGGGTATTATAGAGGGTTGTAAATGATATCACAGTAGGTGGTATCATTTTGACTCCCTCTTTTTCAAAATTATTTTCTCAAAAATTTATAAATTTGCTGTCGGGAGACAATTTCCTCGTTAACCAATTTTGATTTTTCGGGGGTGGTGGGTGGGGGTAGAATAGAGGGTTATAAATGATATCACCGTAGGTGGCATCATTTTGACTCCCTTACTACTACTACATGGTTTGACAGCACTTTAGAATCATTTCCATTGGAAATGATTCTAAAGTGCTGTCAAACCATGTTTTTATTGAGAAACAGGGCAAAAAATAAAGCAACAGCAGCATATATGACATGAGCATATACGGTCAAAAATAAAATTTTACCCCAATTTGACCCCACGGGCCACGCCCATTTTTGACCCCGGGGTCACAATTTTCACAACTTTGAAAGAGCATTGTAAATCGATCATTCCTACCAAGTTTAGTCGAAATCCGGCCAGCGGTTCATGAGAAGAAGATTTTTTAAGAATTTATGCTATTTTTAGACGGCGGCCATCTTGGATTAGCGATGCCCTCCATTTTAACAAATCTGAAAAGGCTTCACCCATGGACCATAACTTTTAAGTTTGGCTACCATGGGCTAAGCGGTTCATGTGAAGAAGAATTTTGAAATCTCTAATAAAAGAACGACCTTTTAACCTTTTGGCGGCCATCTTGGATGACATAACCATCCGATTGCGACAAAAAATGCACCAGAGTGATCGCCTCATTGATACCTTCAATTTGATATATGACAGGACCATATTCAGTCAAAAATAAAATTTGACCCCAATTTGACCCCACGGGCCACGCCCAGTTTTGACCCCGGGGTCACCATTTTAACAACTTTAAAAGAGCATTGTACATCGATCATTCATACCAAGTTTTGTCGAAATCCGGCTGGCGGTTCTTGAGAAGAAGATTTTTGAAGAATTTGTGCTATTTATAGACGGCGGCCATCTTGGATTACATAATGACGTCATTTTAACAATTTTGTAGTCCCCCTACCTAAGGACCATGACCATGAAGTTTGGCGACTATAGGCCCAATGGTTACTGAGGAGAAGACGTTTGAAAATGTTCACGGACGACGGACGGACGGATGTACTCCCTGAAGTGACGTTGTGGGGTTTGTTGCATGTGGGGTTTTTGGCCAAGTCTTTTGGTTTTTTTTGGTGCTATTTGTGGGGTGCAAACAATGCTAAAGGTGATTTCTCCCCTATACTAACTCTCGTTTTCTTATGTCTCCTGCATGCACTTGTGGGGTATTTGGGTTTGATCAGTGAAGTACAATATGTACTTGTGGGGAAATTTAGTCAGCCATTGTTTGTGGGGTTTGGATGGACGGACGGTAACAATAGCTCACATGAGCTTCGCTCAGGTGAGCTAAAAAAGAGTAAAATTGCCGATTTTGAATTTAGTGGATATTTTTTTTCCAAAATAAGTGTGCAATATATCGAATTAAAGGTATTGAAGAATACAAAACAATGGGAGTTATTTCATCAAGATATCTTGATTGGTTAAGTAGTTATTCAAATTTCTATTTCCAGAAATAACAACATTTTCTAAAATAAAATTTGCCGATTTTTAATTTAGTGAATAATATTTTGCAGTATGGTAGTGGGTTGGTATCAACTTAAAGGTATTGAAGAATGCATAACAATGGATGTTGTTTCATCCAGATATCTTGATTGGTTAAGGAGTTATTCAATTTTTAAAATTTGAGGGAAAAAATGCAACGTTTTTTGTGCCGAGATCTTAAACCGGATAATATACATGCACCACTTGATAGTAAGTAGCTCAATTATTTTTTGCACAAAGATGTTCATGTCAAGATTATAACGTGTTAATGAATAGAGCTGTTTGGTGTGCTTATAAACATGTTTTGATTGAAATATTACTAGTTATTCACAAACTGAATATTAATGGCCGAACCAATGAATGGACCGAATTACAAAAACTTTTTATCTTTCCAAATACAAGGTCGGCAGTGGGATTAACTAAGATAGTGCGCTGTCATTTAATTAGCCAACAATTAGTCAACAGTGGCTCTCATACATGGATTGATCGATAATTTGTGTTTAACGGCATATCAACAGCTAAGGTTATTTAAGGCTTGGCCAACGGGTCTATCCCGTATTTAATGTGTCCATAATGACAGAAATTCCCAAAACCAGAACTGAATATTTACAGAAAAATCAATATTCAGCCATGAAATTAGAAAATCCTATCCTGGTTCCAGGTCCATTCCACACCAGTCACTTAGCCCAACCACAAAAGTAGTATGATCAACACTAAAGTAATTTGACCTTTGATCTGACATGTGGCTTGTCGGCACACAAATGTCCACGGTGGCAGATTGGAGAAACTGTGTCAAAGTAACTTAACCAAAAGTGATACGTATTCACAAGCGGAGTTCTGAAGGTCAAACGGTGAAGGTCATATTAAGGCCAGCATGGATGTGTGGCATTTGTCCACATGTATGATGTATTAAAATATTAAAGTAATCCATCAAGGGAAATAGAAGTGATGACAAATGAGAAACTCGTGCAAATTTCTTAACTGTGAAAAAGTTCAAAGTTGTGAAGGTCAAGGTCATAAAAAGGGCAGCATGGATGTGTGGCATTTGTCCACAGGTATGCTGTATTGAACTGTTTACGTTCAAATGATATAGAAATTATAACAGTTGTTGGCGTTTAACGGCCTATCAAGCAGCTAAGATCATTTAACCCTTAGACCGCTACTCACAACAATTGTCGTCTGCTGTTGCATTTATATTTTGCCTTATTTCTCAATAAAACATGGTTTGACAGCACTTCAGAATCAAAAGATTCTGAATTGCTGTCAAAGCATGTTGTAAATTATTCCAAAATGTCAAAGCATGTTTTTGATGAAGAAAATGGAAAATAAACAGCAGACAACAACAACATTATGACAGTAGTGTAAGGGTTAAGGTCAGTGTAAGGGTTAAGGTCGGGCCAACGGATTCGATTATGATTAATCAGATTACCCAGATAAGGGGTACAACAACTCTCGCATACAAGAAAGCCAAAGACGTACATGAAGGCCAAACTGGTCTCCGGTCGGGATTGCGGTAAGAATGAATCCCGATCGTTAAATTACCCATTGTATGCTCCCACCAGTTACCCACAAAGAAATGAGCAACTCTGGCAAACTTCTTAACGTGTGAAAAAATTGTGAAGGTCAAAAGGTGAAGGTCATATTAAGGGCGGCATGCATGTGTGGCAGTTGTTCAGAAGTATGATTTAAATATTTAACTAATCCTTAAAGTGATATAGAAGTTATGACAGAATTGACCGACAAGTATGTTGCGTACTTAATTGGCCTCCAGACGGTTTTCAAATTAAAAAAATGCTTACAGAAAGAGGTGGGGCCGTGGTGAGGGGGCGGAGGGCGCTTGGGTGGGGAGGATTGAAAGTCTAGTGTCTCAAAAAAAAATTGCTAAATACAAAATACTCAATAATAATGATGCAGCTCAATTTGATTGACAATAACATTGTGATTTGGAGTAGATTTTTTTTTTATTGAATTGTTGAACATATATTCAAAGTGAATCTATGTAAGGACCCACAAACACACAGAGGCATCATTAAACAACAATTTTGCACTTTAATTTTACACCAAAAACGGCCAGCTCTACTGTAACGCTGCCTTTTTCGATGTGGAACCAGGAAGTGAAACAAGAGGGCCATGATGGCCCTATATCGCTCACCTGTGCAATGTCACAACAAGAAACGAGGCAAAGCCACGAAGGCCAGGTTTTTTCCAAGCATAGACAGACACTTTGATAACATAATTATACTCACTTTTTGTAGACTAGATGGCCGTGGCCTGCATGTCGCGCCTTGGGGTAACATGTTGGATAGTGATATGTGGTGGGCACCCCTTGATTATGAAGCTGTGAAAGTTTGGTGGTCCTAGGTGGTACAGTAACAAAGAAATGGACTCAAACACGAAAACTTAACATTGATTGTGGACGCCGCCCACCCGCCCGCCCGGCTTTCGCCAATCCAATAGCCTGGATCTTTTTTTTAAAAACCTGGCTAAAAATCAAGCAAATACTGGTATGTAAAGTTGTCACTACAGAAACATCAAAATAAGCCCATGACAGGCACAAAATGTCAATGCGACAAACTTGAGAAGTCACCAGGGTAGGAGTTGTCTCGCAATATGTACAGATATATCTGACACAACTTTGAGACGTTTGGAGACTACAACAGGATGCTTCCAGTCTACTTTTTATTGCAATCCTTAGATTTTATGTATTATATAACCATATGCCGTAAAAAAGTTGACCCCTATTTGACCCCCCCGGGCCATGCCCATTTTTTACCCAGAGGTCACCATTTTAACAGCTTTAAAAAAGCATTGTACATCGATCATTCCTGTCGGGTTTCATCAAAATCAGTCTGGTGGTTCGTGAGAAGACTTTTTAAGAATTCATGCTATTTTTAGACGGCAGCCATCTTGGATTAACGACGACCGCCATTTTAACAAAATTGAACTAGAAAAAGTCGATGGCGCGCCATCGCAATATACCCACTTTCCCCAAATGCTAAGTCCGAAAGGGGGAGGTAATCCATGATGGAGGGTCGGATGAAAAATCCGAATTCACTTTGCGCATCTGCACATGATAACGAAGCTACATACCAAATATCAGGCGTGTAGGTATGAAGGTGAAAAAGTTTTTCAAGTTACAAGAAACGTGACGGACGTACGGACGGACGGACACTCGTGACGAAAACAATATACCCATTTTTCCCCAAAAAAGTGGGTATAAAAAGCTTTACGAATGAACCATAACTGCGAAGTAAGCGGTTTGTATGAAGAAGACATTTGAAATCTCTAATAAAAGAACGACCTTTTGACCTTTCGGCAGCCATCATCCGATTTGATGAAAACAGCACCACAGCGATCGCCTCATCAATACCTTTGATTTGATATATTATAAGACCATATTCCGTCAAAAATGAGATTTGAACCCTATTTGACCCCAATTTTGACCCAGGGGTCACCATTTTAACAAATTTGAAAAAGCATTGTACATCGATCATTTCTGCCATGTTTCAAAGAAATCGTTCTGCTGGTTCGTGAGAAGAAGATTTTTTAAAATGTTGTGCTATTTTTAGACGGCCGCCATCTTGGATTAACGATGACCGCTATTTTAACACAAGAGCTCTGCTGAGCAAAATGTCCTGCCTAGCGCAGTTTGATAGTACATAAGGAGCTTGTAATAACCTTGGGTTTAGTGAGCAACATGGGCTTTCTGTAGAATGATGCGGGATGTTGTTACAAATGCATGTATGGAATATTAAAGCATAAACTGAGCGTTAACTTTTCCAAACACGAACATTTCTCTAAGTCAGTGACCTTGACATTTGGCGTTAGCGGGCATCATGGGCTTTCTGTAGAATGATGCGGGATGTTGTTACAAATGCATGTATGGAATATCAAAGCATAAACTGAGCGTTAACTTTTCCAAACACGGAAATTTCTAAGTGAGCGAACTTGACCTTTGGCGTTAGCGGGCACCATGGGCTTTCTGTAGAATGATGCGGGATGTTGTTACAAATGCATGTATGGAATATTAATTAAAGCATAAATTGAGCGTTAACTTTTCCAAACACGGAAATTTCTAAGTCAGCGACCTTGACCTTTGGGGTTTGCAGGCACCATGGGCTTTCTGTAGAATGATGCGGGATGTTGTTACAAATGCATGTATGGAATATTAAAGCATAAACTGAGCGTTAACTTTTCCAAACACGGAAATTTCTAAGTCAGCGACCTTGACTTTTGGGGTTTGCAGGCACCATGGGCTTTCTGTAGAATGATGCGGGATGTTGTTACAAATGATGTATGGAATATTAAAGCATGCAAATGAGCGTAACTTTTCCAAACACGGAAATTTCTAAGTCAGTGACCTTGACCTTTGGGGTTTGCAAGCACCATGGGCTTTCTGTAGAATGATGCGGGATGTTGTTACAAATGCATGTATGGAATATTAAAGCATAAACTGAGCGTTAACTTTTCCAAACACGGAAATTTCTAAGTCAGCGACCTTGACCTTTGGGGTTTGAGGGCACCATGGGCTTTCTGTAGAATGATGCGGGATGTTGTTACAAATGCATGTATGGAATATTAAAGCATAAACTGAGCGTTAACTTTTCCAAACACGGAAATTTCTAAGTCAGCGACCTTGACCTTTGGGGTTAGCGGGCACCAAAGGGCTTTCAGTAGAATGATGCGGGATGTTGTTATAAATGCATGTATGGAATATTAAAGCATAAACTGAGCGTTAACTTTTCCAAACACGGAAATTTCTAAGTCAGTGACCTTGACCTTTGGGGTTTGCAAGCACCATGGGCTTTCTGTAGAATGATGCGGGATGTTGTTACAAATGCATGTATGGAATATTAAAGCATAAACTGAGCGTTAACTTTTCCAAACACGGAAATTTCTAAGTCAGCGACCTTGACCTTTGGGGTTTGAGGGCACCATGGGCTTTCTGTAGAATGATGCGGGTGTTGTTACATGCATGTATGGAATATTAAAGCATAAAACTGAGCGTTAACTTTTCCAAACACGGAAATTTCTAAGTCAGCGACCTTGACCTTTGGGGTTAGCGGGCACCAAAGGGCTTTCAGTAGAATGATGCGGGATGTTGTTATAAATGCATGTATGGAATATTAAAGCATAAACTGAGCGTTAACTTTTCCAAACACGGAAATTTCTCCCAGGAGAAGCATGTTTTCTAGGATTGCCTACCAATACACAGCAATACGCGGCAATCCGCAGCAATCCACAGCAACACACACAGCAATCCTAGAAAACATGCTTCTCCTGGGAGAGCCCCAAGTGTCCCACACGTCCCAAGCACTTCGAGGAATTTTGGGAATTCCATGTTGGACACATGTTCCCCTGTGTGTAGAAAGACGTTTTTGTAGCCAGCCATGCCGAAAACCTACTTGTCCCCGAAAGCCCTCCGAGAAATTGTTTCCACCCGTGGGATGTCCACAGCCCGCCAAACCAAAAGAAGTTCGGAATTGGTAGCGCAAGACTCCAAAAAAATTAAAATTCTGGACCACGCCGACGAACTAGTAGTGCAACTCCCGAAACTAGCAGTACAACACCTCTAGAAGAACCTCCCATTGCGAATGTAGACCCACCTCCTACACCTGGTCCTCTAGAAGAACCTCCCCTTGCGAATACCCCTCTAGACGGTGCCCGCCCAGCCGGCGAATCTACGCGTTTGCATTTTTCTTGGGGAACCGTTTGGATCGCAAGCTATGGATGTGGAATTCGTTTGGAGCGTTTGCTGGCGAATTTGGAGTCGTGTTTGGGGTTTCTAGAAGACCGTTTGGTGGAGGTTGGAACTAGCGCGTTTTCGGACACTGGTTCCGAGACTAGTGCATCCGAGACAACCGAGGCTAGCGCTCCCAAGCCTAGCGAGCCGAAATGCGAAAAAGACTTGGAGGTGCACGACATTTGGCAAACGATGGAGAATGCAAAGTGGTGGCTTGGGATTGCTTTCGCTGTGTATGCAGTTTGCAAACCATTGTTTCCATTCGGGTCTCTAGAGGCTTGTAGACTCTGGAAGAACAAACCAGATCCCGACCACAGGTGGAAGACTCGGACCTATGACACAAAAAAAATGCCTATTAAAAAAAATCCCATTACCCCACCCACTTGGTCTCGTACAGTACCATATGCTAATATAAAGGTGAGCATAAATAGCGCTATTATAGAAAGAGCCCTCTCTTTTCCGGCTCGCACAAACACAATAAACATCGATTAAATGTATGAAATATGTCTCTGGCAATCGATAAAGGTATTAGGTGTGTGAATATACTCACTTCAAATCGCTGTTTCAAGTATTTATTGAGTTATTCGCGTTTTGATTACCCCATCCAAAGCGAAAGTTGCGTGTACAAAAGAATCTCACACAGAATCGGAGGCCGTCCGGCTGGATTATCGGTCATATTTGGCCGATAGCTGATCGCCAGCTCAAACTAAAGTCGTGCACCATGATCATATACATTAGAGACTCCAACCATACAAAGTTCGTCCAATTGTGATCGTTCGCCGATCTAAACAAGAGCTGTAGGAGAACAGCATAGCTCGACTACGAGGGTGTCGATGTACACATAGCTTGACAAAGAAGGTGGCTGCGGCCTACATAAAAACCTTAACCAAGGTTGACTAAAAACATTAACCAAGGGAAACTAGAAATGTGGCCTGTCGGCACACGAATACCCCCCACTGGCAGCCAAAGAAAACGAGGCATTTTTGATCATAAGCCATTTAGCCGAGCGTTAACGTTTCAAACGCATCAAGTCTGTGACCTTGACCCTGGGCATAGTGTGATAATCCATGCATCGGTGTAGAAGATAGAGCGGAAGGGAATTTCAATAGGTTTGACCTTTGACCTTCAACTATGACCTTGACCTTGGACGTAGGTGCGTGGTTATTGATCGAGACACACCTTCTCATCCTGAGAAACATTTGTGCTAAGGCATTTGATAATGCATGCATCGGTGTAGAAGATATAGTGCGGAAGGGAATTTCAATAGGTTTGACCTTTGACCTTCAACTGTGACCTTTACCTTGGACGTAGTGCGTGGTTATTGATTGTGACACACCTTTCTCATCATGAGAAACATCTGTGCCAAGCCATTTGGATAATCCATGCATCGGTGTAGAAGATATAGAGCGGAAGGGGGAATTTCAATAGGTTTGACTTTGACCTTCAACTGTGACCTTGGAGTAGGTGCTTGGTTAGCAATTTGATAATCCATACATCAGTGTAGAAGATATAGAGCGGAAGGGAATTTCAATAGGTTTGACCTTTGACCTTCAACTGTGGACCTTGACCTTGGACATAGGTGCGTGGTTATTGATCGGGACACACCTTCTCATCACGAGAAAACATTTGTGCCAAGCCATTTGATAATCCATGCATCGGTGTAGAAGACATAGAGAAGAAGGGAAGTTCAATAGGTTTGACCTTTGACCTTCAACAGTGACCTTGACCTTGGACGTAGGTGCGTGGTTATTGATCGCGACACACCTTCTCATCGTGAGAAACATTTGTGCCAAGCTATTTGGGAATTTCAATATTTTTTACCTTTGAGCTTCAACTATGACCTTGACCTTGGACGTAGGTGCGTGGTTAGCAATTTGATAATCCATACATCAGTGTAGAAGATATAGAGCGGAAGGGAATTTCAATAGATTTGACCTTTGACCTTCAACTGTGACCTTGACCTTGGACATAGGTGCGTGGTTATTGATCGGGACACACCTTCTCATCACGAGAAACATTTGTGCCAAGGCATTTGATAATCCATGCATCGGTGTAGAAGATATAGAGCAGGAAGGGAATTTCAATAGGTTTGACCTTTGACCTTCAACTGTGACCTTGACCTTGGACGTAGGTGCGTGGTTATTGATTGTGACACACCTTCTCAACATGAGAAACATCTGTGCCAAGCCATTTGATAATCCATGCATCGGTTGTAGAAGATATAGAGCGGAAGGGAATTTCAATAGGTTTGACCTTCAACTGTGACCTTGAACGTAGGTGCGTGGTTAGCAATTTGATAATCCATGCATCAGTGTAGAAGATATAGAGCGGAAGGGAATTTCAATAGGTTTGACCTTCAACTGTGACCTTGACCTTGGACGTAGGTGCGTGGTTATTGATGGCGACACACCTTCTCATCATGAGAAACATTTGTGCCAAGCCATTTGATAATCCATGCATCGGTGTAGAAGATATAGAGCGGAAGGGAATTTCAATAGGTTTGACCTTTGACCTTCAACTGTGACCTTGACCTTGGACGTAGGTGCGTGGTTATTGATTGTGACACACCTTCTCATGAGAAACATCTGTGCCAATTTGCCATTTGATAATCCATGCATCGGTGTAGAAGATATAGAGCAGAAGGGAATTTCAATAGGTTTGACCTTCAACTGTGACCTTGAACGTAGGTGCGTGGTTAGCAATTTGATAATCCATGCATCAGTGTAGAAGATATAGAGCGGAAGGGAATTTCAATAGGTTTGACCTTTGACCTTCAACTGTGACCTTGGACGTAGGTGCGTGGTTATTGATGGCGACACACCTTCTCATCATGAGAAACACTTGTGCCAAGCCATTTGATAATCCATGCATCGGTGTAGAAGATATAGAGCGGAAGGGAATTTCAATAGGTTTGACCTTTGACCTTCAACAGTGACCTTGACCTTGGACGTAGATGCGTGGTTTTCCAAGTATGGTTGCTGTAGGCCCAGGAGTATTCCATATACAAGCTTGATTAAAAAACGTAACCAAGGGGAGATAACTAAGTAATCCAAGGATAAAAGTAGGTCAAGGTGAAATATAGGTCAGGGATTATTGATGTACATCACTAGGAGATGAAGTTGTCCAAGTATGGTTGATGTAGGCCCAGAAGTATTCCATATACAAGCTTGACTATAAACATTAACCAAGTAATTGAAGGTTAAATGTAGGTGAAGGTAAAATAAAGGTCAGGGGTTATTGATGTACATCCATATGAGAAAAAGTTATCCAAGTATGGTGTCTGTATGCACAATAGTATTCCATCTACAAGCTTGACTAAAAACCTTAACCAAGGTTGAGTAAAAACCTTTAAAACCAAGGGGAATTAAGTAAGTAATTTAAGGAACCAAGGGGAATTAAGTAAGTAATTTAAGGTCAAATGTAGGTCAAGGTCAAATATAGGTCAGGGGTTGTTGATGTACATCACTAGGAGATGAAGTTGTCCAAGTATGGTTGGTGTAGGGCCATGAGTATTCCATCTACAAGCTTGACTAAAAACCTTAACCAAAGAGAATTAAGTAAGTAATTCAAGAGGAAATGTAGGTCAAGGTCAAATATAGATCAGGGGTTATTGATGTACATCACTATCAGAAAAGGTTGTCCAATTATGGTGTCTGTATGCACAATAGTATTCCATGTACAAGCTTGAGTAAAAAGCTTAACCAAGGTCGAGTAAAAACCTTAACCAAGGGGAATTAAGTAAGTAATTCAAGGTTAAATGTAGGTCAAGGTCAAATATAGGTCAGGGGTTGTTGATGTACATCACTAGGAGATGAAGTTGTCCAAGTATGGTTGGTGTAGGGCCAGGAGTATTCCATCTACAAGCTTGACTAAAAACTTTAACCAAGGGGAATTAAGCAATTCAAGAGGAAATGTAGGTCAAGGTCAATATAGATCAGGGGTTGTTGATGTACATCACTAGGAGATGAAGTTGTCCAAGTATGGTGGGTGTAGGGCCAGTAGTATTCCATATAGAAGGTTGACTAAAAACCTTAACCAAAAGGAATTAAGTAAGTAATTGAAGAGGAAATGTAGGTGAAGGTCAAATATAGATCAGGGGTTATTGATGTGCATACCTATGAGAAAAGGTTGTCGAAGTATGGTGTCTGGATGCACAATAGTATTCAATGTACAAGCTTGAAAAAAAACCTTAACCAAGGTTGACTAAAAAACCTTAACCAAGGGGAATTAAGTAAGTAATTCAAGAGGAAATGTAGGTCAAGGTCAAATATAGATCAGGGGTTATTGATGTGCATCACTAGGAGATGAAGTTGTCCAAGTATGGTGGGTGTAGGGGCCAGTAGTATTGCATATACAAACTTGACTAAAAAACCTTAACCAAGGTTGACTAAAAACCTTAACCAAGGGGAATTAACCAAGTAATTCAAGAGGAAATGTAGGTCAAGGTCAAATATAGATCAGGGGTTATTGATGTACATCACTAGGAGATGAAGTTGTCCAAGTATGGTGGGTGTAGGGCCAGTAGTATTCCATATACAAGCTTGACTAAAAACCTTAACCAAGGCGTCACGGTGACGCCGACGCCGGGGTGACAACATAAGCTCAACTTATTCTTCGAATAGTCGAGCTAAAAACACTTTTTTCTATAATTTCGTTCATTATCTGGAACTGGGTCAATGCACTATCTTCCATAAAACAACCACCGAAGCGTCTATGTAAGAACATCTCTGATTGGTTAAACCTAAAAATAGACGCGAGGACTTTCCCTTTTCAGGGTTTCCGGAAGACATAATCTGATAGTACGCGAATCATGAATGAAAGTCAATAAAATTAGAAAAAAGTGTTTTTTAGATCGGCGAACGATCACAATTGGACAAACTTTGTAAGGTTGGAGTCTCCAATGTATATGATCATGGTGCATGACTTTAGTTTGAGCTGGCGATCAGCTATCGGCCAAATATGACCGATAATCCACGCCAGACGGCCTCCGATTCTGTGTGAGATTCTTTCGTACACGCAAATTTCGCTTTGGATGGGGTATACAAAATGCGAATAACTGAATAAATGCTGGAAACAGCGATTTGAAGTGAGTATATTCACACACCTAATACCTTTATCGATTGCCAGAGACAGAAGTCATACATTTAATCGATGTTTATTGTGTTTGTGCGAGCCGGAAAAGAGAGGGCTTTTTCTATAATAGCGCTATTTATGCTCACCTTTATATTAGCATATGGTACTGTACGAGACCAAGTGGGTGGGGTAATGGGATTTTTTTAATAGGCAATTTTTTTGGTGTCATAGGTCCGAGTCTTCCACCTGTGATCCCGACGCCCAGTTCGTGCACTCCGCAAAACAGTCCGGTACGCCGAATGGGAAAAACGAAACTAGCGACTCCGTACACCCTCCCTCTGGAGGGCGCGACCCTTTCTACATGGAGTAGCCCTTTGGAAAGAAAATATGTATGCTTTCTATTCTAGACTTCTGTCTGGCACTGTAGCTACCACTGGGGACACTACAAATGTTCTAGATTTCTTCTTGCTTTTGCGTAGCACTGTAGTGGGGCCATTTCTATTTCTTCGTCTTCTTCTACAGACAGAATCTCGGATACAGCTCTAGACCCTGCTTTTGTTGTGGAGATTAGCAGGAAATTTTACTATTTTTGGCACCTAGGGGCTACCCACTGCTTTCAATTCTTCCCCCACACTTCGCGGTAACGAACTGACTCCCTATATACTACTTTTTTTCGAATTGTATTTCCGGAATATCTGGATGTAGATACTATGCGTACTTGTATGCTATCTGGTAGACCTACTACGTGTGCGTGGGTTCGAATGTTGGAAAGAATTGTTTTTTTTTGCCATTGGTCCTGCCGCGGATACAGCTCTAGACCCTGCTTTTGTTGTGGAGATTAACAGGAAATTTTACTATTTTTGGTACCTATGGGGCTACCCACTGCATCCAACTCTTCCCCCACACTTCGCGGTAACGAACTGACTCCCTATATACTAGTCCTTCGAATTGATATATGACATGACAATATTCGGTCAAATGTGAAATTTGACCCCTACTTGATCCCTCCTGCGGCGCCCATTTTTGACCCGGGGGCCACCATTTGAAGGAATCTGAAACATCGTTAACTATCGATCATTCATATCACGGCGGTTCGCGAGAAGATTTTTTTGAGAATTTGACCTACTTTTCAACGGCGGCCATCTTGGATACCGCGATGACCATCATTTTAACAAAAATGAAAAGGCTTGACCCACTGACCATTACTGTGAAGTGGTTCACGAGAAGAAGACGTTTGTAATTTATATTGAAAGAACGACCTTTTGGTGGCCATCTCGGATGACGTAATTACCTGATTTCGACAAAAAAAGGTCCAGAGTGACCGTCTCATCGATACCTTCGATTTGATATATGACATGACCATATTTGGTCAAATGTGACATTTGACCCCTACTTGACCCCTCCTGCCCCGCCCATTTTTGACTCGGGGTCCACCATTTGAAGGAATCTAAACCAGCGTTAACTATCGATTTGACATACCAAGTTTCGTAAAAATCGTCCTGGCAGTTCGCGTGAAGATTTTTTAAGAATTTGACCTACTTTTCAACAGCGGCCATCTTTGATTTCGCGATGACCACCATTTAAACAAAAATGAAAAGGCTTGACCCAATAACCATTACCGTGAAGTTTGGCCAATATCGGAACAAGACGTTTGGAATCTTTATTAAAAGAACGACCTTTTGACCTTTCGGTGCCCATCTTGGATGACATTACCATCCAATTTCGACAAAAAATGTACCAGAGCGATCGCCTCTTTGATACCTTCGATTTGATATAGACATGACCATATTCGGTTAAAAATAAAATTTGACCCCACGGGCCACGCCCATTTTTGACCCCGGGGTCACCATTTTAACAACTTTGACAGAGCATTGTACATCGATCATTTCTACAAAGTTTCGTCGAAATCCGGCTAGCGGTTCATGAGAAGAAGATTTTTTAAGACTTTATGCTATTTTTAGATGGTGGCCATCTTGGATTCGAGATGACCTCCATTTTGACAAATCTGAAAAGGCTTCACCCATGGACCATAACTTTTAAGTTTGGCTACCATGGGCCAAGCTGTTCATGTGAAGAAGAATTTTGAAATCTCTAATAAAAGAACGACCTTTTGACCTTTCGGTGGCCATCTTGGATGACATAACCATCCAATTTCGACAAAAAATGCACCAGAGTGATCGCCTCGTTGATACCTTCGATTTGATATATGACATGACCATATTCGGTCAAAAATAAAACTTGACCCCAATTTGACCCCACGGGCCACGCCCATTTTTGACGACGGACACATTGTAGTAACAATAGCTCACATGAGCTTCGCTGATCAGGTGAGTTAAAAACAAGAGGCACAAATGGGCCTGTATCGCTCACCTAAAAGCCTCCATAGTGGTCATCTTGATTTCACAAAGACTCTTCACTTACAACTTCAAATGTTCCACAGAATATGTTGGTACCTTCTGATCTAACATATATTGCGAATGTGCATGTGATTTACTGCTATACCTTCGATTTGATATATAAAATGACCATATTCGGTCAAAAATAAAATTTGACCCCTGGGCAATGACCATTTTTGACCCAGAGGCCACCATATGAACAAATCTGAATCAGCGTTAACTATCGATCATTCATACAAAGTTTCGTCGAAATCGGCCTGGCGGTTTGTGAGAGGAAGATTTTTTGACAATTTGAACTACTTTTCAACGGCGGACATCTTGGATTTGGTGATGACCTCCATTTTGACAAAAATGAACAGTTCACCAACAAACCATTTCAGTTAAGTTTGGTCAATATCGGCCAAGCAGTTCACAAGAAGAAGTCCTTTGAAATCTTTAGTAAAAGAACAACCTTGTGACCTGTCGGTGGCCATCTTGGATGACATAATCATCTGATTTTGGCAAAACATGCTCCAGAGTGATCGTCTCGTCGATACCTTGGATTGGATATATTATATGACCATATTCGGTCAAAAATATAATTTGACCCCTAGTTGACCCTCGGGCCACGCCCATTTTTGACCCAGGTGCCACCATATGAACAAATCTGAAACAGCGTTAAATATCAATCATTCACACCAAGTTTCGTCGAAATCAGCCTGGAGGTTTGTGAGAAGATTTTTTGACAATTTGACCTACTTTTCAACGGCGGACATCTTGGATTTGGTGATGACCTCCATTTTAACAAAAATGGACAGGCTTCACCCACAGACCATTACAGTTAAGTTTGGCCAATATCGGCCAAGCAGTTCACAAGAAGAATACGTTTGAAATCTTTAGTAAATACCTCGTGTAAATGTCTCGTCAATACCTTCGATTTGATATATTACATGACTATATTCGGTTAAAATTAAAATTTGACCCCTATTTGACCCCTCGGGCGACGCCCATTTTTATTTTGACCCACGGGCCACCATATGAACAAATCTGAAACAGCGCTAACTATCGATCATTCATACCAAGTATCGTCGAAATCGGCCTGGCGGTTCGTGAGAAGAAGATTTTTTAAGAATTTGACCTACTTTTCCATGGCGGCCATCTTGGATTGTCGATGACCTCCATTTTAACAAATCTGAAATGGCATCACCCATATATCATCCCTGTGAAGTTTGACCAATATCGGCTCAGCAGTTCGGGAGAAGAAGATGATTGAAAATGTTCACGGACGGACGACGGACACTTTGCCATAACAATAGCTCACATGAGCTTTGCTCAGGTGAGCTAAAAAATGGTTGTGAAAACCCATGACACGGCTCGTGTTCCGAACTTCCGGTTTGATACGAGGTTACTAAAATGCCATCACCTGGGCACAAGCCAAACGTTTCAATAAAGTGTTCTTTTGGGCACATTAATGATTGTTAAAGAAACTGTCGATGTCCTAGGATGTCCAATCCAGAGCTTCCTATAACCAGATGGCCGAGGCCCGCATGTCGAGCCCGCCGAGGCATTTGATGGTCTCGGAGTGTATTTATTTGAAGTTTGAATTAAGGGTTGTGGATATATAAGGTATGTAAAAGCTTTAACGCAAATTTTAGTCATTTGACTTTTATCATGGGTATTTGGGCCGCATGGGTGGGCTATAGAATGAAAATATGGATGATAAAAAAGAATTATTTGAAGTTTGAAGTAAATCGGAGTAAGTGTTGTGGAGATATAAGGCATGTAAAAACTTTAACACAACTTTCAGTCATTTGACCTTGACCTTGGGCATGTGGACCACATGGGCAGGCTATGGAATGAAAATATGGATGATGGAAAGGAAGTATTTGAAGTTGGAGAAACAATTGTCGAGATATAAGGTTTGTAAAAACTTTAATGGAGATTTTATAATAACCCAAACTACTAAGTCATTTGGCCTTGACCTTGGGGCACAGGGGCCGCATGAGTGGGACACAGAATGGATGATACCCAATAAGCATACAAAGTTTCAAGCAAATCTGACTTACGGTTACAGAGATAGTAGGTATGTGAAAACTTTAACGCAAATGTTGACAGAAACTTTAACGTAAACTTCTAAGTCATTTAACCTTGACCTTGGGGCCGCATGAGTGGGAAAAAGAATGAATAAATGGATGATGGATGGATGATGACCAATAAGCATACAAAGTCAAAGTTTCAAGCAAATCAGACTTACGGTTGGTTACAGAGATAGTAGGTATCTGAAAACTTTAACGCTAATTTTGACAAAAATTTAACGCACATCGCATGAGTGGGATACAACATGAATATATTGATGATGACTAATAAGACTAGAAATGTGGCCTGTCGGCACACGAATGCCCCCGCTGGCAGCCAAAGAAATCAAGGCATATTTGAATGTGCATTTGTCACAGGGTGGCAGAGGACCATTGGAGCAATACGTGTGTGAAATGTGAAGCAGATCCGAGCAAGGAAACAGAAATTATAAGGCATTTACCCAGCGTTAAGGTTTCGAACGCACCAAGTCTGTGACCTTGACCCTGGGCTTAGCAGGGCGGGAAGAATGTAGATTTAAGTTGTCCACAGGGTGGCAGATGGACCATTGGAGCAATTACGGGTGTGATGAATTGTGAAGCAGATCCGAGCAAGGAAACAGAAAAATTATTAATTAAGGCATTTTACCCAGCGATTAAGGTTTTGAACGCACCAAGTCTATGACCTTGACCCTGGGCTTAGCGGGGGCGGCACAAATGTGGATTTGTCACAGGGTGGCAGAGGACCATTGGAGCAATACGTGTGTGAAATGTGAAGCAGATCCGAGCAAGGAAACAGAAATTATAAGGAATTTATCCAGCGTTAAGGTTTCGAACGCACCAAGTCTGTGACCTTGACCCTAGGCTTAGCGGGGGCGGGACGAAGCAGATCCGAGCAAGGAAACAGAAATTATAAGCCATTTACCCGAGCGTTAAGGTTTCGTACGTACGTTACGTACGGACGCCGGTAACACTATATGCCCCTCTCACCATTCGGTGGCGGGGGCATAACTATGAAGTTTCAAGTCAATGTGACTTAGGACTGCAGAGATATAAGGTATTTAAAAACTTTAACACAGATTTCGGACAGACGGACGTGCGAACCATATGGAGGAAGGGGCCATTTCCATTCATTGTTCTAGAACAATGGAAATGGACCCTTGTTATGAATAGAATAAGGGGCCACACGGAATAAATCAAAGGATTCTTTTGTGTTAGGCTCTGCTCCCTCAAGTTGCTGAACTTTCATTTTTAGACCCAGCGCCCAGATGTAGTTTAAACAATTGACAAATCAACTGTAAGTCTAAGGCCAGTCAGGGGGCATATTCAATTACATAATTTGACAATGACAGAAAAACTTATAGTCATTCAGATCAAGTCATTATTACCAAACCTTTGTTGAAAAAAATAACTGTTTTCCCTCCACTTTTGTTGTTGTTGTTGTTGTTTTTGTTGTGATATTCCCACGCTTATTTTTCGTGACACCCGGATATTACCGGTAATGTTAGGGGGCAGTGACCAGTTAATTTAAAATTATCCATTTCACTCCCCCGGACAGTATGTATTTAATGCAATATTCCAAATAAGTGGGCAGACAGCAATATGCGTTCGACATTTGTGACCTAGATACACTAGAAGCTTTTACATAAACACAAATATGCTGCTCTATTAGTGCTCCTTACCTATGCAGGAATGTGAAATATCTCGGTGCAGCCTCTTTAAAATTATCCAATTCTGAGGTAAAATATTCACTTTAATACCATGCCGTGCCACGTCACTTGCGGAACTACAGATTGAATGTTGCATGTGTTCTCAATCATCATCCAGAGGTAAATGTACTATCATGGTGCAAACCAGTTCCCATCCATGAGTTTCTCTGAAATTAATCAAGAAAGAGTGAACTAGTCATTCAAACACTTCCATCATCCTAAGAATAAGACTACCAGACACTGTCAGCAAGGTTGCCAGACATGTTTGTCAGTCTAACCACAATTCTGTGAAGTTGCTAGATTTCTTCCTGTGGCCATAAAAGCTATCAGGTATGTTTGTCTTAGTGAAAATGTGAAATTATATGGCTGAATTACCATTATATTAGCTACAGAGTGTAGATATGTCAATAATAATACCATATTTAGCTTGTCAAAATGAGTCGTGTACCCCAACCACTCACTTTGCATGGGGGTTATAATTACACTCAG
Organism: Conchocele bisecta; assembly: GCA_029237695.1. Classification (NCBI taxonomy): domain Eukaryota; kingdom Metazoa; phylum Mollusca; class Bivalvia; order Lucinida; family Thyasiridae; genus Conchocele; species Conchocele bisecta. The sequence goes on from CM055267.1 coordinate 8,067,890, forward strand.
GTTCTATTCTGTTACAATATCAAATGTTAACCTGACATAAACTGTGGAAGTACGTACATGTCGGTAGACATTTGGCGGCCATTTTGAGTTTGTGCAAATGAATATTTTTTTTTAAATATATCGTAAATTTACTCAAATGATTCCATATGTTCAATGAATACAGAGTATAACAGTAAGTTGAAATAATATGTAATCAGAGCCATAACTGTTATGATATGTAAGGGTTAGTTCCCCTGATGTATTTAATACCAGCACACGGCTGCAGTGGCCCCTCACTTTTACTTAAACCACACTAGTAAACAGTCATGATGTTATATTAGAATACAGAAGTCATTCTTTCGTCCAACACCACATACAAGATACAGAATAACATTACATGGTGTCAGAAGTTAAAAAGCGGACTTATTAAACATATAAAATATATTTGGATTTAATTAACCGTGAAATGGAATTAACCGGAATTCCAGCGCCCAGAATTATGGACTGGGGTGCCACAAACCTCCCGGAGGCATGGGAGAAATTCCAGGCACACGTGGATCTGATGTTTAAAGGACCACTCAAGGGCAAAGAAGAAGCCGAAAAAGTGACATATTTATTGTTATGGGTCGGTGACAAGGGGCGAGAGATACATAGAACATGGACATTCTCAGTAGACGACAATGAGGATATCACCATCATATACGAGAACTTCCAGTCGTACGTTCGACCGAAGCTGAACCCAATTTTCGGACGTTATAAATTTTACAACGAGACACAGGGTTCCGACACGATCGAAGAATTTTTAACACGCTTAAAATTGTCTGTTAAAGACTGTGTATTTGGGGCCGCCATGATCCGACATGATCCGAGATCGAATTGTGTTCGGCACAAACTCACCAAGGATACGCGAACGTCTCATTAACGAAGGCGCGAACCTCACACTCGAGAAGGCCGTCGACATAGCACAGAGCCATCAATCCTCCCAAGAACAATTGAAGTAAATAGATAGCACTTCAAACGTACATGCTGTGCGCAATATATGGCAGACCAGCCAACCGACATGAGCCAGACGATATCCAGACCGGGCAGGGAAACCAACGAACACGGGCCATCCACAAGCTCACCGCGGTCCGGAGAAATCGTGCGGAAGCTGTGGGTACAAACAAGGCAAAACCGACGTCTGCAGGGCCAAAGGCAAACAGTGCGACTACTGTAAAAAGTGGCATCACTTCGCTTCTGTGTGTCGTAAGAAGAAAAATGACAGTGCTAGGTCTTCTGTGAATGTTGTTAATTGCATGCCAGAATCCGTTTGTGGATATTGAGGTAGGCCCAGATTTACAAAATGTTAATTTTAAGCTTGACACAGGTTCACAGGTAAATATCTTATCTGAGCACATTTATGACAAATTGGATCTACACTATGTTCTTCAGAAATCCACAAGCAAACTGTCTGCCTACAATGGTAGCTCATTAGAAAGTGTTGGTTATTGCGATTTGCCATGCAGGCGTGTACAAGCTGATCTGTACATTGGTTTCCATGTTGTTTGTACCGATTCACCACCTATATTAGGCCTTAACACATGTCTCGACATTGAACTGGTCAAATTGACATACTCTGTTGAGACTACATGTACAACTGTCAAACCTTTAAACAAGGAAACCGTCTTGTCTGAATATGCAGACGTTTTCAAAGGCATATGCACGTTTCCTGTTGAATGTACCATACAAATAGACCTCAACGCAAAGCCTGTTATACACCCTCCACGGCGTGTGCCCGTCGCACTGCGTGACCGGCTCAAACAGGAAAAGCCCAAGACAGGCAAGCTTAGAGTCTGTCTTGACCCCCACGACCTGAACAAAGCTATCTTGAGACCACATTATCCTATGAGAACTTTAGAGGATATACTGCCCGACCTCGCTGGCTCCAAGTTTTATACTAAACTGGATACACGGTCAGCTTATTGGACATGTAAACTGTCTGACGACAGTTCAATCCTCACTACGTTCAATTCCCCGTACGGACGGTATCGTTATTTACGACTACCATATGGTCTCAAGAGCTCCCAAGACATGTTTCAGCGTAAAATTGATAAGTGCCTTGAAGGTCTGGCTGGTGTAGTTTCAATTGTTGATGATGTGATCGTGCACGCACAAACACGCCATAAACATGACCGAAATCTGCACAAAGTTTTACGTCGCATGTCCGCCCAAGGCATCAAACTTAATGAGGATAAGTTGGATGTCGGTGTCACAGAAGTACCATATTTTGGACATATACTGACTGCGCAAGGTCTGAAACCGGACCCAGCAAAGGTGTCTGCAATCATAGACATGGACGCGCCACACAATCGTGCGGAATTGGAAACTGTCCTTGGCATGGTAAATTACCTGTCAAAGTTTGCCCCAAATTTAGCTGAGACAACAGGCCCCTTGCGCAAGTTACTTGCCAAGAATGTGCTTTTCTCATGGGACAAACCACAGGATGAGGCATTCCAACAGGTCAAACATCTGATTACACAGACACCTGTACTGTCCTATTATGACGCTTCAAAACCTGTGACACTACAGACCGACGCATCTCGGTCTGGTCTTGGGTGTGTTCTGTTACAGGAAGGTAAGCCAGTGGCTTATGCTTCCAAATCGCTGACTCCCGCTGAAACCCGATATGCCATGATAGAACTAGAATTGTTCGGCATATTATTCGGCATGAAACGTTTTCATCAGTATGTTTATGGGCGCAGAGTACTAGTTGAAACTGATCATCTGCCATTAATCCCCATAATGAGAAAACCGGTACACAGCTGTCCGCCCAGATTACAGCGTATCTTGTTACAACTGAAACCGTATGATATGTCAGTGAACCATGTTCCTGGCAAACAGATACCTGTTGCTGACACGCTATCTCGCAAATCAGTCCCAGACACATATTCCAGCCTGATTGACGGCATGGCTGCCCAGGTACATGCTGTATTAGCAAATCTACCTATCAGTGATCGCAAACTGACAGAAATTGCCAGCATGTCAGAGCAAGACCCCAAGACTATACTGCTCAGACAAACGATCATTAAGGTATGGCCTAATTCCAAAAAGAAATGTCCACGTGAAATTGCAGAATATTGGAATTACAGAGATGAGCTGACCATTGCAGATTCTATCATTCTGAAAGGCTCAAAGCTCATTATCCCCGCGGGTTTGAGACCCAAAATGCTAGAAGCCATACATATCGGTCACCTGGGTATTCAGAAATGTCTACGGCGAGCACGAGATATCATGTTCTGGCCAAACATATCAGCCGACATCACCAAAATGGTTGAAAGCTGTTCAATCTGCCTAGAGCATAGAAACTCAAACGCCAAAGAGCCCCTGATTTCTCATGATATCCCAGACCACCCATGGCAGACTGTAGCAGTAGACATTTTCCCATGGAATGATAAGTATTGTCTTGTAACTGTCGACTATTACAGTAGATTTTTCGAAACACAGCAGTTACATAGTCTGAAATCCCAAGCTGTCATTGCAAAATTGAAAAGCTTGTTCTGCAGACATGGCATAGCAAGCAACCTCGTCACTGACGGCGATCCTCAGTTTGTATGGCAGGAATTCACAAATTTCGCGAAACAATGGGATTTCCGACATTTCACCTCCAGCCCCAGATATCCCAGGTCTAACGGGTTGGCTGAACGAACGGTCGGCATCGTGAAAAATATTTTCACAAAGGCGAATGCTGCAGGAACTGACCTATATATGGGTATACTGGAATACCGTAATACCCCAATAACGGGTATGGAACACAGTCCAGCACAGTTGTTATATGGTAGAAGGATACGTTCTCTATTACCAACCACCTGTCAACAGCTATTACCCAAAACACCGGATGTTAACTCTGTTCGTGACAAAATCAGTTCCAATCAGCAACAGAGCAAGTTTCATCATGACAAAACCGCCATTGGGTTGAAACAACTCAAAACAGGCGATCATGTCAGGGTACAGAAGGATGGCAAACTTTGGAAACTGGCGATAGTTGTTCGCAAACACAATGCCAGGTTTTATGTTGTGCAAACTGCAGATGGCGTTATTTACCGGCGTAACTGACGCTTTCTAATGAGCACAAATGAAACACACACTCCATCGCAAACGGCTGATTGTGGATTAAACCAACAATAGCAATATCCACAGTGCGAAACCACTCCTATTGTATTCACAAACAGACATGTTGATCAAGGAATACCAGCTGGTATGCAGCTACGCAGTTGTAGGATTTTATAATATGTGTGTACAGTGTTCAAGACTACAATAACTTGACAAACAGTATGTACTAATAATGTACATGGTATACAAGTAGACTGTATTGGAATCTTACAACAGCAATGTGTTATTCTCTTGAATCATGTGACATGTTTGTATAATTATTTCCGTTACAGCCAGGAAATTTATGTTTTTTCATGTAATTGAAAATGTCCCAGAGTCAATCAATTGTAGTTAAAACAAACAGGCATATATTAATCTGTCAAACCCACACGTGTGAGTTTGCACTGATATATCTATAGTGATAAATCACATTACTCATGTACCGTATATGTAGCGAGTTATGTTTTAAAGGCACTCTCTCGTTTAGCGTTGTCTCATCGTTTTGCAAAAATAAAAAAGGGAGATGTTATGATATGTAAGGGTTAGTTCCCCTGATGCATTTGATACCAGCACACGGCTGCAGTGGCCCCTCACTTTTACTTAAACCACACTAGTAAACAGTCATGATGTTATATGTATATTAACGTGATTAGTTAGAATACAGAAGTCAATCTTTCGTCCAACACCACATACAAGATACAGGATAACATTACAATAACCGGAGGCAAAACCCAGAGGAGGCAAACTATGTCCCGATATGGAGGTCAGGGAGCATATTATCCCCATCACCCCGGGGATGTGTTATGCTCCCGCCACCGAACGGTGTTTCATAATATTATAGTGTTACCGGCGTCCGTACATCCGTCCGTATGGTATGTTTCATTTCATGTAGCGTCTTCATATTTCACACATGCTGTGATCAATCCACGATCCTCGAGCCCACGGTAAGTCCAAGGTCAAGGTCACACACTAAGTGCATTCGGGTAAATTGCTTATAATTTCGTCCCGCCGCCGCTAAGACCAGGGTCAAGGTCACATACTTTGTGCGTTCGCAGCCGTAACGCTCGGGTAAGTGTCTTATAATTTTCTTTGCACGGAACTGCTTGACATTGCACATATACATTGCTCTAATGGTCACATGCTTTGTGTGTTCAAAACCTTAGCGCTCGAGTAAATATCTTATAATTTCATTGCACACAAACACATTGCTCTAATGGTCCTCTACCGACCTGTCACAAATCCACGATCGTCCCGGCCCCACTAAGACCAGGGTCAAGGTCACTTACTTCGTGCGTTCGCAACCATAACGCTCGGGTAAATGTCTTATAATTTCTGTTTCAGTACATTTATCTGCTTGACATTTGACACATACATCACTCTAATGGTCATCTACCAAACTGTCCCAAATTCACGATCGTCCTGCTCCCGCTAAGCACAGGGTCAATGTCACATACTTGGTGTGTTTAAAACCTTAGCGCTCCGGTAAATATATTATAATTTCATTGCACACAAACACATTGCTGTAATGGTCATCTACCGACCTCTGAAAAATCCACGATCGTCCCGGCCGCACTAAGACCAGGGTCAAGGTCACATACTTGATGCATTCGCAACCGTAACGCTCGGGTCATATAATTTATGTTTCCTTGCACGGATCTGCTTGATATGTCACACACGCTTTTCTCTAATAGGCTTCTGCTGCCCAGTGACAAATCCACGATCGTCCCGCGCAGGGTCAAGGTCATATACTTGGTGCGCTAGAAACCTTAACGCTCGGGTAAATGTCTTATAGTGGGTGGCAGGTGGGAGCATGCGATTGGTAATTTAGCGATCGGGGTTCATCCTTACTGGAATCCCAACTGGAGACCTGGTTTGGCCCTCGCATACATCTTAGACACATTTGTATGTGACAGTTTAATCTGGTTATACCCCTTAAGCGAGTATTATGATTATTCGTAATCCTATTATTTTTAGGGGAAGGGGCCAAGTGACTGGTGTGGTATGGACCTGGCACCAGGTCAGGTTATTCTAATTTGAGGGCTGGATATATTTTTCTCGATGTAAATATTCCTTTCTGATCTTGGAGTTATAATTACACTCAGGTTCTATTCTGTTACAATATCAAATGTTAACCTGACATAAACTGTGGAAGTACGTACATGTCTGTAGACATTTGGCGGCCATTTTGAATTTGTGCAAATTAATAAAAAAAATCAAATATATCGTAAATTTACTCAAATGAGTCCATATGTTCAATGAATACAGAGTATAACAGTTAACTAAGTTGAAATAATATGTAATCAGGGCCATAACCAGAGGCAAAACCCAGAGGAGGCGAACCAAGTCCCGATATGGTGGCCAGGGAGCATTATCCCCACCACCACCCCGGGGATGTGTTATGCTCCCGCCACCGAATGGTGTTTCATAATATTATAGCGTTACCGGCGTCCGTACATCCCGTCCGTATGTTTCATTTCATGTAGCCTTTTCATATTTCACACATGCTGTGATAAATCCACGATCCTCGGGCCCACGGTAAGTGCAAGGTCAAGATCACATACTAAGTGCATTCGGGTAAATTGCTTATAATTTCGTCCCGCCCCCGCTAAGACCAGTGTCAAGGTCACATTCTTGGTACGTTCGCAGCCGTAACGCTCGGGTAAGTGTCTTATAATTTTCTTTGCACGGAACTGCTTGACATTGCACACATACATTGCTCTAATGGTCATCTACCGCCCTACAAATCCACGATCGTCCTGCTCCCGCTAAGCCTTGCAGGGTCAAGGTCACATACTTGGTGAGTTCAAAGCCTTAGCGCTCGGGTAAATTTCTTATAATGTCTGGTTCCTTGTACACAAATACATTGCTCTAATGGCCCTCTACCACACTGTGACAAATCCACGGTCGTCTCGCCCCCGCTAAGACCAGGGTCAAGGTCACATACTTGGTGCGTTCGCAATCGTAACGCTCGGGTAAATATCTTATACTTTCTGTTTCCTTGCACGGATATGCTTGATATTTCACACACACGCACGCACGCACGCACGCACGCACGCACGCACACGCACACACACACACACACACACACACACATTGCTTTAATGGGCATCTACCGCCCTGTCACAAATCCACGATCGTCCCACTCCCGCTAAGCCCAGGACCAGGTCGCATACTTTGTGTGTTCAAAACCTTAGCGCTCGGGTGAATTTCTAATGTCTTGTTTCCTTCCACACAAACACATTGCTGTAATGGTCATCTACCGCCCTGTGACAAATCCACGGTCGTCCCGTCCCCGCTAAGACCAGGGTCAATGTCACATACTTGATGCGTTCGCAACCGTAACGCTCGGGTAAATGTCTTATAATTTATGTTTCCTTGCACGGATCTGCTTGATATGTCACACACGCTTTTCTCTAAATGGCTTCTGCTACCCAGTGACAAATCCACGATCGTCCCGCCCCTGCTAAGCGCAGGGTCAAGGTCACATACTTGGTGCGCTAGAAATCTTAACGCTCGGGTAAATGTATTATAGTGGGTGGCAGGTGGGAGCATGCGATTGGTAATTTAGCGATCGGGGTTCATCCTTACTGGAATCCCAACTGGAGACCTGGTTTGGCCCTCGCATACGTCTTAGACACATTTGTATGTGACAGTTGAATCTGGTTATACCCCTTAAGCGAGTATTATGATTATTCGTAATCCTATTATTTTTAGGGGAAGGGGCCAAGTGACTTTGGTGTGGTATGGACCTGGCACCAGGTCAGGTTATTCTAATTTGAGGGCTGGATATATTTTTCTCGATGTAAATATTCCGTTCTGATTTTGGGGTTATAATTACACTCAGGTTCTATTCTGTTACAATATCAAATGTTAACCTGACATAAACTGTGGAAGTACGTACATGTCGGTAGACATTTGGCGGCCATTTTGAATTTGTGCAAATTAATAAAAAAAAACAACAAATATATCGTAAATTTACTCAAATGAGTCCATATGTTCAATGAATACAGAGTATAACAGTTAACTAAGTTGAAATAATATGTAATCAGGGCCATATCCAGAGGCAAACCCAGAGGAGGCGAACCAAGTCCCGATATGGTGGCCAGGGAGCATTATCCCCACCACCATCCCGGGGATGTGTTATGCTTCCGCCACCGAATGGTGTTTCATAATATTATAGTGTTACCGGCGTCCGTACATCCCGTCCGTATGTTTCATTTCATGTAGCCTTTTCATATTTCACACATGCTGTGATAAATCCACGATCCTCGGGCCCACGGTAAGTGCAAGGTCAAGGTCACATACTAAGTGCATTCGGGTAAATTGCTTATAATTTCGTCCCGCCCCCGCTAAGACAAGGGTCAAGGTCACATACTTTTTGCGTTCGCAGCCGTAACGCTCGGGTAAGTGTCTTATAATTTTCTTTGCACGGAATTGCTTGACATTGCACACATACATTGCTCTAATGGTCATCTACCGCCCTACAAATACACGATCGTCCCGCTCCCACTAAGCCTTGCAGGGTCAATGTCACATTCTTGGTGAGTTCAAAGCCTTAGCGCTCGGGTAAATTTCTTATAATGTCTGTTTCCTTGCACACAAACACATTGCTCTAATGGTCCTCTACCACCCTGTGACAAATCCACGGTCGCCTCGCCCCCGCTAAGACCAGGGTCAAGGTCACATACTTGGTGCGTTCGCAATCGTAACGCTCGGGTAAATGTCTTATACTTTCTGATTCCTTGCACGGATATGCTTGATATTTCACAAACACACACCCACACCCACACCCACACGCACGCACGCACGCACGCACGCACACACGCGCGCACACACACACGCACATTGCTTTAATGGGCATCTACCGCCCTGTCACAAATCCACGATCGTCCCACTCCCGCTAAGCACAGGACTAGGTCGCATACTTTGTGTGTTCAAAACCTTAGCGCTCGGGTGAATTTCTGATGTCTTTTTTCCTTCCACACAAACACATTGCTCTAATGGTCATCTACCGCCCTGTGACAAATCCACGGTCGTCCCGCTCCCGCTAAGCCCAGGGTCAAGGTCACATACTTGGTGTGTTCAAAACCTTAGCGCTCGGGTAAATATCTTATAATTTCATTGCACACAAACACATTGCTCTAATGGTCCTCTACCGACCTGTCACAAATCCACGATCGTCCCGGCCCCACTAAGACCAGGGTCAAGGTCACTTACTTCGTGCGTTCGAAACCGTAACGCTCGGGTAAATGTATTAATGTAGAAATATGACCCGGATGTAGGTGATCAAATTGTAACGAGGGTAAATATTTCACGTATGGGTGGGTCATTAAGGTTAGAGCACACCAACATAGTTTTACTATATAATTTAACCGAATCCCACACAGTAAGGCCAGTCTCTCTTACTTTCACTATTCGTATGGATGCCGTGGGTTGTACATGACCTGCAGCCAGTCTGTACTGTATCTGCGTGAATTAAACAATACGTTCACTTAGATGCTGAACATGGAGCAGAAGGCCAGGCCCGGTTGCTCAAAGCTTCTGCTAGGATTCTGCAATGCTAAGGATTTAACAGTCTGTTAAGCTAGGCCCGGTTGCTCAAAGCTTCTGCTAGGATTCTGCAATGCTAAAGATTTAACAGTCTGTTAAGCTAACAGAAGCTTTGAGCAACCGGGCCCTGGCGAGTTATCAACTGTGCTGAATTTTAAAGAGAGTGGACAGAGGACACATTCACGTTCTTTTCCAATCTAGTGGTTATAATGCATAAATGTAGTACATTTGTATAACATATTTTGGATTGGAGCTGCTATTCCATACTCCATTCGACCAAGTATACCCCTTCTTTTAATCCCGTACACGAAAAGCCGCATTCATGAAGGGAACCCACTTCGACGACGTCAGCAGTCAAAAATGTTACTGCCGGAACGCCAGGTGCGATGGTTAAACAAAGGTAATGTTCATGGCCTGACCGCTGTCAGAAGTCCATACAGTACTGTTGGGTTTATTTTGAAAAATAATAACTCATTGTGTGAGCACGAAACAATATCACGTGCATGTTCTTCTTCTATTACTCAATAAGCAGCATAACATTTACCTAACGCAATTTTCACGTTCAACTTGGCATATCGCATGATGACGTTCCGTTGGTAACGATAAAAATGTCCATACTATATTAATGGCGAGTTGTGAATATGAAATCGATGAAGCATTCATCCAACACATATCCTGGTAATTTCAGGAACAGTTTCCGCATTATTCATGTTCCTACGGTGGCACAGAGGGGACATGGACATATTTGTTACTTTCGCGTGCGCACGCGATAGGGTTGCGCACGCAATAGCTATCGCGTGCGCACGCGAAAGTAAAAAATATTTCCATGTACCCTCTGTGCCACCGTATGTTCCTCATGTGTATAGACACGTTCTTTGTGAAGCCATCACATGTGTCCCGAGATATGCCGAAAACGTCATTTGCTCTGTCATAGCATGCTATGGTCATGTTGTCTCTTTACTAATGTTTTATTATGATCTTTGACCCTGAACGCATGGGTTTGATGAACTGTGACATTATTTATTCAGTGATATGTTTTCTTGGATAAGATATAGTGAACATCAGTTTCATTTTCAGGTAAATGGCTAAGTAAATCTGCTTTTCTAGTCACTGCCAATCAGTAGCCTATTTCACCAACATTGCAAAGTATACTTATCAAGCAAAGTATGGTTTAAGGGAGAAATTTCAATTTAAGGATACATTTATTAATTTTTATTTCATTTTCAGGTAAATGGCTAAGTAAATCTGCTTTTCTAGTCACTGCCAATCAGTAGCCTATTTCACCAACATTGCAAAGTATACTTATCAAGCAAAGTATGGTTTAAGGGAGAAATTTCAATTTAAGGATACATTTATTAATTGTGGGCGACTATAATTGTGGCTGTAACTGGAGTATTTGGGCTTGTAGCTCCTGATCAAATAGCACACCCGTAGCCTGATAACGATCTATATATTGCTTGTAAGAAGCATGTCGGGTGTTTCATTGATGTAATGGATCCTGTTAGTCTTTGAGGAAGCACAGGCTGATCTGGATCAATACTGGTGTATGATCACGTGGTACTAACAACAACAACAAGTACTGAAACTTCCAGAATCCATCTGATTCAGAGTACGTATTCCTTTATATTGTCCTTATTACGTAACGGATTTTGATGAAATATGGCGCATCAAACGCGTCTTGTTAAAGGTAGTTGCCCACGCAGTAGGCACAAAATGTTCTTTATTGGAAATAAATAAATGTATAATTATGTCACTATTCAACCAGTTTTAAAAAAATTACGAGTGCCCGCTATACAAATATAATCATTTATTAATTATCAATTTACTGTTAGCGACGCGCGGCGGTAACAGTTTATTTTGATAATGGGCGGGGACGACGACTTTCACATCACGGCTTGCGGCGCGCATGCGCAGTATACTACGCGCGCCAGTAGGCTTCCCAATATGTAAACAAGAATATCAACATGTCGAAACGTCCAGGACGGAAATTGTATGAAACGGCGTCGGCCAAAAACAAGGCGAAATGTCTGAGGGACAGGCAGTACAAAGAGAAAGTGGTTAATATTGGCGACCAGATCACCAAATGGAAAGAGTTACGTGGAGATTTAGATTTGGACTCGAACAGAGATTTTTCTTCTCAACTTCCTATACTTCACTGCGCATGTCAAATATGTGATATGATTGACCGTGTCACGTGACGCGTGTTGGTAAAAATAGCACGAGGTCGGAAAATACCCTTTCTGGTCGAGGCATATAAAATGCGATTTAACACCAATTAACACGCGCCGTAATTAAAAATAACTCGTTAGTGGGTAGACAAATGGCTCATATAAGGCATGACAGAAAATGAAAAGTAGTAGTGCAGTGTAACCTGCTGCGTGGGCCGCATGTACCTTTAAGCTGCATTTGGTGGTCTCTGCATTTTCGCCGACACTTCTGTGCCGAACTCCCTGGACCACCAAATGCAGCTCATGAAGACGCGTTTGCTGCGCCATATTTCATCAAAATCCGTTGCATATTAAGGAAAATATCAAATAATACTTACTTTGGAGTGGGCGGCGTTGTTGTTGTTGTTGTAACCACGTGATCATGCACCTTGCAAAGTGTGGTTCTAACAACGGAGAAGAAACTTAAGGATCCGTGGGACCACTGCTCATCATTTGATTCAAACATAATTGCTTCGTCCTAAATATGATGGGATATATGTATATGTGATACACATATATGTGAACATTCTCTTGTTACTATATCCTATACGCAGGATGGAGTTTCCTTCTCTGACATCTTAGTATGTACAAGCCATCGGCAAGTTTGACCTCTGATGGAAATTGACACAGACAGCAAACTATTACAGATAAACTAATACCATTTGGTATAACATCTATCACAATTAATTATTTACAACGTGCTATCAATTGCAATTATCTCATGTCAAAGTGTACACCATCTGTGATACATGGGTTATTATTGTATCATTTCCAAAATCCACAGTGGCCCTATTACACTGTGTAAATCCACAGGTGGAAGACTCGGACCTAGGACCCAATACTTGGCTCATTTGGATAACGTTACCCCACCCACCCATTTCCATACACTATAACTTACAGCATTTGGAAAACGTTACCCCATCCACCCATTTCCATACACTATACCTTAGAGCCTTTTTGGAAAAGGCTGTAAGGTATAGTGTATGGACATGGGTGGGTGGCGTAACGCTTTCCAAATGAGCCAAGTATTTGGTCCTAGGTCCGAGTCTTCCACCTGTGTGTAAATATCAGATCACTCCATTTACCTAATTTTAGAACTACATGTATGGCAGGTGTACCACATGCATTCTGCTAGCAACACTTTTACGATAGCAGCGCAAGTCCGTAAAACATTAATCCTCATTGCACTCAATACAGTATACATGGTAAAGTATATGTGTACAGGTAATATAACATATATGACTGTGCACTCTAGATATACTGTGTTGAGATTTCGGTGTTTTGAAGAATGGGCACATTTATCATCCATACTCAGAATTGATATTGACTTGGGCGAAATACATATAACGAATAGGATTTTGTAAATAATTATTTTTAGAACATATTACATTAAGTGGTATTAGGTTACCTGTCAAATTCTGAGCTATCAAACGCTACAAGGGATGAAACAGGATGATACCTTGTACATGCTAAGATGGCTCAGATGACAACTGAAAGCACAGTATAGTATGCACTAAGACGAACAGGGTAAGATTAACTGTATACAAATATTCCATCACATGCACGATGGTGTTCTATAAAGTAAGTCCTTAATAAATTGAAGGGTCATTGGAAACAGGGTACTCCCCAGCAAACACACGACGTCGGTACGACGTCGGATCTAGGTCGGATCAAATTCAACGTCAGCCCGACGTCGAAACCCCTACGTCGAAACCCCGACGTCGGATTACGACGTCGTACTGACGTTGTTTGCTAGTCGTAGCTCGTCGCGACACAAACACAACGTCGGGTTGACGTTGGAATCACGACGTCGGATGAACGTCCGTTTCCGATGTCGAATAGACGTCTGGTCTGGTCCAGGTCGCGATTGGTATACACTAAAAGGTGACTCACTGTCAGCAGATCTATCTTTACGTTAGCCTATAGATACGCCAATGGAAGAGCAGCTGATCTGATTTCCACACCAACTTAATTCAGTTTAACCTTTATTTGCGACATGTTTAGGCCTATGTAATTAATCATTTTATATCCTAGACGATTAATTTTGCGTATGTATTTAGGTTGGGCTGGGCGTACGTGCAATTTCATTAACGTCAAATAATTCTAGGTCAAGATTCTCGTGCGCGCTCGGAGTGTTGACAACGGACATGCTTTATTAGCGTCCGTGTCAAATTCCACTGGACCTGGTTCCCGCGTTACTGCATAGCGGTAGCCACAGATACAGTAATACACTGGAAAACAGCCGACCTGACTCATTCGGAACTATCTCGGATCTTTTCGCCAAAGCGGAGGTCCGGTTAATCTATAATCCCCGAGGTGCTTCAATTGTGTTTAGGTTATCCCGCCATTTCCGTTTTCTCTTTGTGATTTTAATTTGAAATTGGGGAAAGATCGACGTAATCTTGAAGAAATTAACTTTCTTATGTAAGTATATTGATGCATGCGTGTCAGGTAATATGTTTTCAATAACATTTTTAATACAAAAATACATGACAACGCCGTGATCAGTCGCCCCGTCTCACTTCGCACATTCCTATTCATGTGTTGTTAATATATTGTCGCTATTCACCATTTACAAACTGCATGCATTATCATATAATTGTGCCTTTAATGGAGGTCTATGCGGTCGCGTTTTCTCAAAACTTTAGATTTTGTCATCGTTACATACTGTCTTTGTGAAACTGTTCGCCTTAGATAATGGCGCATGTACTCAAAGTGTAGATAATGGCGCATATACTCAATGTGTAGATAATGGCGCATATACTCAATGTGTAGATAATGGCGCATATACTCAATGTGTAGATAATGGCGCATGTACTCAAAGTATATTACACAAAGTTTATTCGAATTGTACACCACACTGTACATGTACGGAGCCACCCAGGGGACGTAGAATTCTTTTTTTTTTTGTTAATTTGTTCCCACGAAATAACACTTCGTTCCCTCAATTTAGAAATTCGTTCCCACGAATTAACAATTTGTTCCCTCAAATTAACAATTCGTAACGAATTGTTAATTCGTGGGAACGAATTGTTCATTCCCTCAAATTAACAATTCGTTCCCTGGAATTAACAATTCGTTCCCACGATATAACAATTAGTTCCCACCGAATTAACAATTCGTTCCCGTGGGAACGAATTGTTATTTCGTGGGAACGAATTGTTCAATTATGGGAACGCATTCTTATTTCGTGGGAACGAATTAATATAAAAAAAATTCTACGTCCCCTGCGGGGCTCCGTAAAAAGGAAGTATGCTGATTTATACACATATTTCTTGTTGGTGAAATTACTTTCTTACATGAGTGGCTATTTATAGAACGAATTTACAAGTTTCATAGAAAACGAGATTTGAAGCTGTAACGCTCATCGAACATGTATTCGGTAGTGGTCTACAACATATACATTAGGCCATACAAATAAGGACTTTGGCAGTCACGGGGTGTGCAGAATGTGCAGCGGGAGAACGGCTTTTCTTTTAATATATATAATTTGTTTGTGTTTGAGATGTTCGTGTGTGATTTTATTTCAAGTTGCCAGATGCATATTTGTGTGATTTTATTCATGCATATATGCATCAGGCAACTTGAAAAAAAATCAGAGACGAACATCTCAAACAAAAGGAAAATGTTATATAAAGTTACGATAAACTCTTTAGATGTGAAAAATCACAAGATTTTTGTTAGGCATGATTGGATTTAACATATCTTTCATGGTAGTGTTTTTTATTGATCATGTGGCAAAATTATAGTACACTTTTATTTTCCATGACGATAAAATGCTAGACGCGCAGGGATTATTCAGATGCGGCGATATCTGAGAACCAAAGTACTTTTGATGGCCTAACGTATACTAGTGTATTATTATTATTATTAACCATTTCAACATGGTTATCCTACCTTGTCTTTGTACTATTCCATTTATGACAAAAGACAATTAATTCTAGATGAATAATAGTGGCAAATGCGGCAGATCCTGATGAGTCGACGAGCCGTCTCATCTGGATATACATTGTTTGCACATGTTGGCTTTATGGAGGTATACATCATGTAAGGGCTAATACTTAAAGATATGCAAACATTTGTATGCTTTCATAATTGTGTTGTTTGATTATATTTCAGACAACGCTACGAGACATACACTTACGAGAGCAACACAGAAATGGAAGAGATTGAAGCCGATCGATCTTCCCAACGAGCCAATCTTATCGAACAATGAATGTTTGAAATCACGCTGGCATCCTTAGATACACTGAAACACAGCACGGCCATGGAAATACGTAAAGCGCAGAACGAGATGAAGAAACGATTGAAACGATTGAGACGATACAGAGACAGGCAGAGAGAAATTGTGAAAAGTAAACCGGATTCTAATAAGGATCCTCTCGAAGAACTGCTGAAGCGACGAATGAAGCACGATGCTAAGATGAAAACGAATCAGAAACAGGCTCGCCCCAAGACATCGCCGGTGACGCTTCAGGATACGTACAATTAACGCATTCGTAGATCCGACGCGGACTCGGAACCCGAGGTGGAAGTGGACGATACGTTTATGGTTGACCATCGATGCACCAGTGGGGGCATTCGTATCCGTGGACACAGTTCCAGTTATCCATGAAAAGATTACTTGACATTTCATTAGAATTGTCTCGTGAGACAATTCTAATGAAATGCCTAGGTGTGTTTTTATCGCGAAATGATCGAATAGTCAGCAATTTCCATCCACATGATTGTCGTCTG
Source organism: Conchocele bisecta (assembly GCA_029237695.1). Lineage (NCBI taxonomy): Eukaryota > Metazoa > Mollusca > Bivalvia > Lucinida > Thyasiridae > Conchocele > Conchocele bisecta. The sequence continues at coordinate 8,084,491 of CM055267.1, forward strand.
CAGCAGGATAAGGGTTAAAGTGAACTAAGTCCCTGCTATATGATTCCATCGAGTAACGAATCGCACCATAAATTTATTGCAAAAATATATGTGAAAGTATAATAAAATACATTTTCCAGCCAAAATATGTGTTCATTACTGACCAAGTACCAAACCAGGTAATCAATGCAAAATATTTTTTTCTAGACGATAAAACCCGACAGTGAATTGATGTCAGAACCAGACGTTGGATAAAGGTCGTTTATAGACGTCTATACAACGTCGGATCCTGATGTCCGTTCGACGTCGGATCCCGACGTCCATTCGACGTCGGATCCCGACGTCTGATTCTGACGTCCGTTCGACGTCGGATTATGACGTCTAAAACATTTTCATTTTCGAACATGATCCGACATCTATCCGACGTCGGAAACCGACGTCAGTCCGACGTCTATCTGACGTCGTGTGCCCACTGGGTCTAGGTCCAATAGGGATCCTTCGATTGCAATGACCCCGCAATTACCACACGCCACGTCCGTAAGTAACGTAAGTACTGAAGCACAATACAATATTCACTAATTTTGTTTTAATGGCTAGAAGCATTGTATTGCTTTATGCTGAATAAAATATGTTGTATTGTATGTTGTAATGTCCACTTGCACAGCTGAGAAGTTATCAAGATCGATTTACCTCGTGAGAACGAGTTAGGTAAGTGACAGATTAGAACGGTTAGTGTCAAGGTTTGTTAAGAATGGCTGCACTTGCACACCCGTCAGTGAGTAAGTGTTTACGTAAGTGTTTAACCCTTTCCCTGTTTTGCGATATTTCGAATCTTCCAAATCGAAAACATCTGAATAAAAGAACCAAATGCTGGGTCAAATGATGGTTAAATTATCTGATAGAGTAGAAAACATTGTGGGAAAAGGAGAAATTGCTTGCGATAGCAATTTCTCCTTTTCCCACAATGTTTTCAAAAGACATCTTCTGCAGAGGTGTGAAAAGTCGTTTCTATCAGGGAAAGGGTTAAATAGGATGTCGCTGCCTATTGCAACATTCGTGTCCTTTGCATTTATAGATACATACACCGCAACTGATAGTTTTCACATAGAGTAATGTCTTCTAAAAAGGCACCAAATGTTACGGAACTAGAAAAAGAAGTTTTAACAGATATTTTAAGAACAGACGGACGAGGAGACATTGTAGAGGACAAACACAATAATGGTAAAATGATTTTGGTTAAGGAAAACACATGGAACGATGTTGTCCCAACTGTTTAATGCCAGTAATGGCGTAAATTCGCGAACGAAAAAAAAATACGCATGGAAGAACATGAAAGCCCGCACAAAGGCCAAATTTGCTGAAATGAAACGAGAACAGAACACAGATACCTCATTATTTTCGAATATTCTGCTGTCATGTTTGCTGCCGGGCCATCGGCACACGATGTTTGTAAATTGGCATTTGTCGTCACAAATCGCCTGAATGTTTATGGAAAAGAACCATTTCCTATGGCGGAATAACTCGGCTGTGTCCTCTCCTGGAGACTGTATTGGGACATGTGTACAATGAATGGCACCAACGATTCCTGGGATTCCACCAATTTGCATAATGCCATGGTTGATTGCACGCGCGTTATTACCTGTGGGGAATATGCTATATTATCCTTTCAACGAAGCAATTGCCATAGACACACGTTTAATGATTCTGCTTACACTGCATTCGTGAATGCCGAATAAGTCGCCATCCGCCCGCAGAAAAGCGCCCGTGGCATAGAATCTCAACCATTGGTGGAATAGTTGCGGCCCTCACTTGTTTTTCTTCAATTGTATGACTTATCTGGTTTAGCAGCATTAAAACTGCGTGTTTACCTAGTCTATAACGAACTACAAAATGATGATCATCATAAAAGGTGAACGGGTCCAATCTGTCCGGTAGCACAGCCTCCCTTCGCAGAATAGCTCCTATCACTGTGGTAAACCACCCCCAGAGATAGTTCAGATTTATAGGGTACGTGAACCATTCTCAACAGACAGTGACTCGGTGTGCAAGGCATTCGTGTCAAACCGATCTCACCAAACCCGTTATAATTATACTTAATCGAGGTTACCGTCGCTCAGCAAGCGGGCATAAGAGTGTAAGGTATGACTACAATATACATGTATTACGTGTACTTGTGATCTTCAGCGAGTTATCGTTTTTATCGGTATTTATGGCTCATCATGGGATAATTGACCCAGACACGTTTTCGACCAGTAATACCATATTTCATGAGGTCAGTACGCATCCACATAGATTGACAGGAACTCTCTGTTCGCCATCACATAACTAGCAAACACGTCGACTCATTATCCGGCTGCACGGGTGTGATTGGTAAGCATGCGCCGGTCGAATCCCCGATTGAGCTCATTTTGCTATGGTTGCATCGCTTCTATCTAGTTCCTATTGTGGCTTGTTTGCTTGCAGAATAATCCAATATTGCGAGAAGATCTCTGCTGGCACTGGCGCTGCTACAGACGACAGCGATCCGTGTGTGCTGTATGTCGGGCGGGTCGATATCCATACCAGGCCTCCATACACGCCGTATACACCGCCGACGGGGGACTGCTGTTGCTGCACGTATAGGTATGTACATACTCTTACTGTCTTGTGTTTTGTTAGCGGAGCATATGTCGCGTGTAATGTGTCATCTAGTGGGTATATAGCGACTGCATGGAGGCCTGCACCACCGCACGTGTTGTTGCATGGCTCCCAAAGACTACTGCCGCCTCGTTAGCCGCTGTATCGGCGACATTTGTTTTTTGATGGTACACTGCACTGGTGTTGTGTTGACAATCAAAATTGATCGCTAAACAGTATGAAGATAGGTTTGATTATTTAACAAACCCTATCTTCATACTGTTTAGCGATCAATTTTGAACAGTTGAACATCTAGATATTTGTTATTATATTTATAACCCTATTCGTCCCGACTGATGTCTGGAAATAGTTCTGTTTTCTTGTTAGCAAGTACGATATATATTAGTCCGGGGGCAAATGTACTTATACGTATACAAATCCGGCACCTCATGTTAATTTTTGGCACCCGATGATTTTATAAACTTGCATGTATAAGGTTTCCAAAAATTCCGGGTGCCATTTTTTAAACCACGGCTAAGGTCATTTCAAGGTCATTGAACTTCATACATGATAGGGATATGATAATTTGCAGTTCTTATTGAATTGATAACCATATAAATTGCTCAGAAGATCGGAATAATATATGTTCTGCATATTACTAGCTGAAACACACAAGTAGTTTCAATATGTACGGCGGTTATATTTTCAAAATTGCCGCCAAAAGACTACATCCTGCATGGACTAAATTAGTTTTCAGCAATACAATGTACCGTATATACAAAACTATGTAATATGTAGTTACAAAGATATAATATTTTCCATAATGTGAAATTAATATCTGTGTTAAGCTGAATCTGATACATACACTGCATTCAGAAAAGCAGAGTAATTCCCAGAATGGTATTTGCATATCATAGCTCTTTTTAGATCTCAGTTAGCGAGTTGAAACAGATACTGGTTATTTTAAGTAATGTAATCATTCCAGTAATGATAAGCTTCCTCATAATGAAGGTCACAATACTGAGTTGTTTGTGTATTTGCAAAATCATCGCATGTTTATATGTGTATACTAGAAAGCAGAAAACCATATGGACCGTAGACTCATGGTAAATAATGTCAACATGTTAATACTATAAAATGCGAAAATTAGGAGGACAGCAATTTTAACGTGGCACTTAACCATTATATATGCTATTTTATGAGCTATATTATATAAGGAATAGCATATGTCAGAATGCTCTGTATTCAGAGCTGAGTGTGGGCTTGACCACGTTCTCCTATGATATCCGTTACAGTGGAGAAAGTATACAATGCATGCTAATATGTCATATCATGTGCTAATCGTTATCTGTCATCATGCTTGTCTTTTCAAATTGATTGTCTGTTGTTATCAAGAGACAGCATGGTTTATGCAATAAACCATCATTGTGCATAGTCGGATGGCACAACAGACTGCTGTTATATTTAGTATGAAATAATCTGACTATATAGATAATCTAGTATGGTGTCTGGTTAACAGTGAATCCATCCTCATTTGGAGTTCGTACATATCCTTTTACTCGAAACATTAGATACGGTTATATATTATGGGGGATGCTATCTCAATGTGGGTACTGTATGGAAGTAACTGAGCACGATCCCACCAAACATTAATAATGATTAGTCTACATTACCACAAACCTTGAATACAATCATATATGCTTAGATTTTCAATCTTAACCAGACTGTGACGTTATCCAAACTAGAAAAGAAGATACAGAGAGGAGACCATTGAACCCGTGAAAACATATATCTGGCGCAATACACAGTGGTAGCAGCATGACACGCGTACACATTAACTATCGCCTATAGCCGTGCATGAGTCATGATGAACTGTGTTCGAATCTGCATTTACTAGAAGTTAATAGGTAGCAATCAGTAATTATAAACGTTATGAAGCATGACATTGAAATTATCATTTCACAAGATATCTTTGCTTTAATAGTGTTCTTTTAATTAATGAAACCTGACACACATATTCAGTAGATGACCATTGTATGGTATTTATCATGTTTTTGTTCTTTTGATAAATACAATACGACATTATTCTTAATTTTCCATGACCTTGAACTGGCAATCAACTTAACGAAAGTAAATACAAATACATTACATATACTAGGCATTATGTAAAACATGGATATGCCCCCGTGGCATATTGGACTCTAACTGGAGAAACTCTTCGAATTTTCCACGTAAATTTACACAGACGGACGGAACCTCAAGAGCAATGCAATATGCCTCCTTGATATCGCATAGGAGGCATAAATACATTTCTGAAGATATTTTTCTTTAGAAATACAAGTATTTAGATTAATACAGTAACCAGGAGCATACTCTTCACTCTTCCACTCCTTCAAATCTATTTCACCGGATCTTCCAAGCTTCAAATTCTGCAGTAGCCAGGAACCACGTTACTGCAGAATTGTTCAACATATCGTATTATTGCGGAAAACTTACTTTATATTAATAAATGCGGAATTATGACAAATAATACGAAACATGTGCAGTTTGATTGTTGAATTTAAAGGTATCAATATATGCGACCTACTATGATATTAACATTTGATGACTGCTTTTCTATTTCACAAATATATTGATTATCAATATCAATGTAAATATTAACAATTGTTGTATGCCAAATGTATTAATGAATATTACTGAATTTGTGTATACCAAATGTATTAATAAATATGTTTAAAAAGTATATATAGCATAAAATTTGTCTTGAAGTTCAATGACCTTGAAATGACATTGAACTTAATTGGAAAGAAATGGCACCGTTATTTTCTGAAAGCTGAACTCTATAAGGTTATAATAAACCAACCACGAGAAGAAAGATTAACACGATGTGCCGCATTCATGGCGATTACCCCCGAACTATAATAATAACGTTATGTTCATACCAGAGTGCATTAAATTACTAGCCCATATGAGCTCCACTAGTAAGAAACTAAATAAGATCCTTTTTTTGTCGTAGCTGGTGAAAAAAAAAGAACATTATCTTACAGATCTCTTACTACAGTGAAGAAAACGTTGCCGTTTTCCTTCGGTGACCTTGAACAATATAGTAGTGTGACCTTGACCTTGATAGCTGTTGTTAGATGTCTTGATTGTAGTTGATTTTTAATTATTGTGATGCATACCACCGAAGATATTGACATTTCAAATGAACCAATTCCTCGGTTTCAGGGCATAAATATCAGGATTTTGACTTTGATTTTGAATGAACCCGGATTTTTCGGAAAGTGGGATCCAAGACGAATACAAAACTACTAACAAAGAAAAATTAACATGAGGTGCCGGATTCTGAGCAATTGCCCCCAGACTATATACACATATGGTAGCATCTATCTGTGCACATTCGGTACGAACTACCAGTAATTAAATCGTTGTATAATTACAGTATGTCTATATTGGTGGCATTGTCTTGGGTTTATACTATGCATAATAGCATAATACGTGTGTGCATGCCTGTTTCCAAAGTAAAAAGTTCACTTAGTGACTATGTCTCGAGTAATACACGAACTCATTTGGAATTTGAGCGCACCAATTGTTGCATTAAATGAATAGTGTGTTTAGTTGCCTTCTACAAAGTATAAACTATCAGGGGCACTAATTGAGATGTGTTAACAAATGCTGGACTGAGAGTTGCTCTTTAAATACACTAGTCAATATTCACCACCTGCAATGCGTAAATCCTCTATTATTTACCTAATCGTAAATGTCACATTATACATGCAATATTGTAATATGTAGAAGTTGATTAGAAGAAGAAATAATGTGCAATAGTGTACAGTTATGGAAATATAATTCCAGCACAAAAATATTTACACAATTTCCTAACATTTGATTGGCCAGTAGCAAGTCTCTGTCCAAAATTTATATCCCAGTATACTCCCACGCCGAACTACTTTCTACAGGTGCGCTGTCAGTGCTGTCAATGTAAACAAATGGCTGCCGTCTGTCAAAATAAACACATTTTCTTGATGAATTTATTTAAAATGCTGGAATTATAAGGAATGAATGGCCTTTTTGTTGAATTTATCGGGGATATAAACTTGGAAAAGTCGCGGGAATAGTATTTCCGCGACTTTTCCAAGTTTATACCCCGATAAATTCCACAAAAATACCATTCATTCCTATAATGAAAGGAAATAGGGCGTCTTGGCATTAGACAGAGATGAACACATGGGTGTGAGAACAGAGAATGTGTAACCATTGGTAACTGTGAATTAGCTTCAGAGTGTATCGCCTGTTCTCAAACCTATATCTGTTCTCACACCTATATCTGTTCATAGTTCCGCCATAGTTCCGCCATAGTGCCATAACCACAAGGCACGTCTGTCAGATAACAACGGCCTATGTTTTAGTTGAATATGAGATGATCTTCACGTTGACGATGGTACAATACCGATAATGTTCTTATAGGTACATGCCCACTCAGTAGGCACAAACTGTTATTTATAGGAATTAAATAAGTGCATAATTGTGTCACTATTCCACCAGTTCTAAACATTACAAGTGCCAGATATACAAATATAATCATTTTGTAATAGTTTAGTGATAGTCACGCGCGTTGGTATCAGGCTATTTTCATGTGCAAATGAGGGATGATATTTTTTAATTACATGTATTTATACTAATTAAATGCGTTACATGAAAACATAATATGTTCAACAGATTATGAAGTATGATCATTGCACATCAAAAACTAAATACAGAGAATAAATAAACACGGTTATCGCCCCTGCTATCGGTGTGGAAATTTGCGTCTGATATAAAATGTGTAAAAATGCCAATCAATACGTGGTATGATGGTGAATGAATGTTTATTTTGCCAGATAATGTCTCAGATGATGTCTCTGACACAAAGAACATTTTGTGCCTACTGAGTGAGAATGTACCTTTAAATGGCACGGTTAGCCCAGGTTATTTCAAAGTTAGAATTCATATCGCAGTCCGACACACGCACACATGGAATGACGGCAGCGACACACAACTAGGGGCCGTTTCACTAAACTGTGTATGACTAAAATGTTCGTAAGTGCAAAACTATGATAGTATGTAAATACATATTAACACTGTCACGGTTTTCTTGTAAACTCTCATGCAGCATATGCTCAATAAATGTAAATCCATGAATTGAAATTTCCAGACGATCCTAAATTTGCACTTATGACTATTGTAGTAGGAAGAAGTTCAGTGAAACGGGCCCCAGTGAGCGTGCTTCATCGACACTGGGAATAGGTCTGCATATTTTACAATAACCGGCACCCACCATTCTCTGGATATTCACTAATTAACATAGTTGCTTAATTATCTTCATGATCTTGGTGGCTCAGAAAGTCAGCGGTTGGAATTGACAGTATGTCAGGTGACACACATGTACAGAATTAAAAATATATAAACCCAAAAGGTTGCTGGAAAATGATGCAAACTTACATTAACAAGCGTATGAAGTAGATTTCTTCACCGTATTTCCTTTAATCTTGCAAAGATATCAACGTTTCGAAGCATCTATTAGCAAAATCGAATCGCATTCAAGCAGTTTGATTGGCTGTGCTTGAGCTTTAGCAAAACTCAGGCGCAACCAATTCAAGCTGCTTGACTATAAGCACAATATTCAAGTATTTCAAAATAAACACACTACTAAGTAGTAGTGTAGTGTACTAGCGGCAGTCCACTACGTCTGCGCATGCATATCCAGGCGCGGGGGGGGGGGGGGGGGGGGGGGGGGGGGGGGGGGGGGGGGGGGGATGGGGGGGGGGGGGGGGGAGGGGGGGATTGTCGAGGTGCACGCAGTGGACGGAGTTTGCTAGGGGGGTCCGGGGGCATGCCCCTCCCCCCCCCCCCCCCCCCCTCTCCCCCGGAAAAAAATTGAAATACAGATGTCCTGATATGCATTTTCCTGGGTTTTACGGGATTTAAAATCCGACTCGAGCTGGTAATAAACTGTTATATTTTGTATCGCTATGATGATATTCTTTTGTAAGTTAACTGATTATCAAAACCACATACCTGTAATCAGCTGACGTAAAATATAAGTACATGTAGGCTAGCAACCACCAATTAGTTTTACTATACAACTTAACCGATTCCTCCAAATATGGCCATTCTCTCACACTTTCACTATTCGTATGGATGCTGTGGAACCTACCTGTTCATAACCTGCAACCTGTCTGCACCGGATTTTCACTAATTAAACAATATGTTCACTTACTCCTAAGAAAGAAAATTTCAACATTGTCCTGTCCGCCATATTGTTTATCATCAAAGTGTCATGTGACGTAGTGTTCACATCACGTGACAAGCAGGCTCAGTAATTTCTTTTAAATGCTAGAAATATGCTGGAAACTGGTGTTAAAAACACCCCAACATGTTTCTCAAGTAAAATTGGGCTGTAATGGATCAGGATTTACAAGCAAACTGGGTCTGTGGCCTCAAAACGTCTGCACTATTTTTTTATACCGGACTACTAAAGCATACCCCCTGGCCGATGTGTACTATATTTAGCACAGTGATACCTGTAATGACATTGACTATACGTGGGGGCCGGGAGGTGGGAGGTAGGGGGCTGGAGATGAGAGGTAGGGGGTGGGAGGTGGGAGGACAGGGGCCGGGAGGTGGGAGGTAGGGGCGGGAGATGGGTGGTAGGGGCGGGGGGTGGGAGACTAGACTGACCCCCTGTCCACCCCCTCACCAATATGAGCCATGTATGTACAGCTGCTGAAGCCCGTCACATAGGTAGCACCTATTATGTGTTTGACGCCGACAAGTTTGAGCAAGGAAATTATTGGGCACCGGTCTGTGGAGATTGCCATAAATAAGTTACACATTTTGACTATACCTATCAGTGAAAAATGATTTCATGCTGGTCTGTCGCATCTTTTTCGCGACAGGCTCCATCGTGCAAATCTAGAGCAGTCAGGTTATTGTTGTTGTTGTTTCTGCTGCGTGCACATGTTTCCCGCGTTTACTTTTCATGGCACCGTAAATGATCAACGCTCTATGATCAATCATGAATCATGCGAATACAATGTAAAGTAGCTACAGTAACAAACACAATACATATACATAATCAATCGTTTAATTGTGTATGGTTCACGTTCTAAACATACATGTATATCGAACATGTTTGTCCATCATGAATACCATCATGACAATTTCATATCAGTTCATATTTGCGTAACCTCCGTGGCTGAACGTGTGTGTGTGTGTGGGGGGGAGGGTTGCAACCCCCACAACCCAGTTCTAGATCCGCGCCTGATATCTGTTGATTTAGTGTGGTTAACCCGCCAGGGGTCGTGCTGGGAAGTGTTGGAACCAGATCCCCTGCTGGGACCAAGGTGCCATGATGCATGGGACAGTATTACTGGCGCGGAAATTCCTGAGGATTGGGCTCGTGCTGCTGTGGGCGACGCCTGGCCACTCACAGACGAACGGAACTGTCACTGCCGGTAAGTTCACGTGGCCGTCGTCGATAGAATGGACATGCAATACAATGACGATATAAGTTTAGTAAACTTTCTGCAATAAATAAATACGATATGTTGAACAATTCTGCCCAAACTAATTCCTTGATAAAGGCCTTGTGCCGAAACAACGGAAAAGTGGGTTCCTGGTTTTTGCAGAATTAATATAAGTTTAGACTAGAAAACATGGGCCATTTAACTGAAGTTCAATGTGTTTCTTCTTCGTCCTTGTAGCATGATTCGGATGTTGTTATACGGTAGTTATGTCCTATTGTGGCGTACTTAAAGAAATGACCCCGTTATGGATGTGACATGTGGAGTTTTATGTCGCCTTAAAGACCACAAGAGTAATCGTGATAGGTTACATCGTATCTGCAGAGTATGTTGGTATCAGTAGCCTATTTCACCAACATTGCAAAGCATACTTATCTAGCAAAGTATACTTTGAGGGAGAAATTTTCAATTTTAGGATAAATTTATTATTTTTAATATACTGAATTTATTACATTATCACAGCCATTTTGGCTGTGATAATGTAATAAATTCAGTATAATAATGCTGCATACTTTTACATCAACTATATGCAGTCGTTAGTTCTATATGAAATAATGTTTTTCGGGAAAAATAAATGATTATTTCCTCAAAGTATGCTTTGCAATGTTGGTGAAATAGGCTACAGAGAACATTGGGTGTAGTGGCATATTCTCTTTCTCGACATTCATCTAAGACAAAGTAACTATAAACATAATACGACTACTATGCGCTTTCATCACCAGTTGTAGAATACCCAATCTAGGCAAACTTGTAAAATAACTAATTTCTGTATATAATATGTAGTATTCTACGGAGCCCCGCAGGGGACGTAAAATTCTCTTTTTTATTAATTCGTTCCCACGAAATAACAATTCGTTCCCTCAATTTAACAATTCGTTCCCACGATATAACAATTCGTTCCCTCTGGAGCGAATTGTTAATTCGTGGGAACGAATTGTTATATCGTGGGAACGAATTGTTAATTCGAGGGCACGAATTGTTAAATTGAGGGAACGAATAGTCATTTCGTGGGAACGAATTGTTAATTGGAGGGAACGAATTTGGGAACGAATTGTTAATTGAGGGAACAAATTGTTATTTCGTGGGAACGAATTAATAAAAAATAATGCATGTCCCCTGCGGGGCTCCGTAGCATTCATAAACTGCTAGACGTGCTGTACGAAATGTGTGTAGATATGCCAAGACGGCTTACTAACAGACCACCACGAGACAAAATGTATTAAAATTGACATCACTGAAGTGTATCATCACATTTTAGACTAATTTATCTCATCATATTTATCTCGTCCTAACCAATTTGCAAGCCGCCTTGAGGCAATACTTTTGTAGTTAACCCTCACACGCTGGAGACGGAAATTGTCGTGTACTGTTTTTCATTTTTTCCAGTGGAGACGATTCTCATGCGCTGTCAAAATAGGTTTTTGTCGAGAAATAAATCATTTCCGGCAGACAACAACATTTAAGTCAGCGTAGTAAGGGTTAAGACAACTTATAATGTGTATTAACACCACGTGGCTACATCAGCGCCTTCACTAATACTGCAAATATTTGTCAATTTAAATATTTGAATATTGTGTTTGAAAGCAAGCATCTTGATTGTCTGAGCTGTAGGCACAGCCGATCAAGCTGCTTGATAGTATAGGCGAATAGTATTAGACATAAAATAGCCAAAGATTCAGGCCCGTAGCCAGACCTGTTTAAGAAGGGGGGGGGGGGGGTCGTTTCGAAGGCTCAAGGGGTCTGAAGTATCTACCTGTTTGAAGGGGGGGGGGGTCGTTTCGAAGGCTCAAGGGGTCTGAAGTATCTATGGGGGTCTAAAAAAGTGGACCTCAAGGCTAAAAAAGTGAACCTCGAGGCTGGTCGGGGCGGGGGGGGGGGGGGGGGGGGGGGTGGTCGTCCGACCGCTCCGACCCACACCCCCCCTGGGTACGGGCCTGAGATTAGAAAAAAATAAGCCAAAGCTGAATTTTTCAGTATATGTCCGGAATATCATTGGAGCTTACTGCAGAATTCAATGTGGCGTCCATAAATTTATTAAACTCATAAAGGTGACATTAATGAACATATTCACACACATAGGGTGGCAGCATATCACTGGACACTGCATATAATAACCTTTTCAATAAATATGAGTCGCTTAACTTTCAAATATCCAAGATGACTACCAAGAATGCCAACAAAATTGTAAAAGTTACATTTTCTTCACAACATATATGAATTGAATTTTAATTGTCTTTGAGCTACATTCACTATTATTACAGCTTCAATCATTTTATATTTGAAATAATATGGCGTCCAAGATGGCCGCCAAAACTGGAAAACGTTGTCCAATATGCATACAGATGGCCGCAGCTCGCATGTTGAGCCCGCCTAGACTGTTGCTAGTCCGAGAGTGTATTGATAGTCCCAATATTTAGTGATCGTATCAGGGTGTATTTATTAGATATACATGTATATGGTACTTAAAACGTTTAAGTCAAATTTAGTAAAACCGTTGACGCAATGTAATTTGATATTGACCTTGTGTAGGAAGGCCAAATGGATGGTCTACGGAATCATGGATGGATGGTAACAAAACAAAAATTGACGTTTCATGTTGACGCCACTTTGCATTGCAAATCTGCGTATAAGGTACTTAAAAAAACCGAAATTATGTGGAAAACGTTATAGCACAATCTGATTATGATTGGAGAGATATAAGTGATGTACATGTTTGACGGACTCTCCTACGGGTGGACGTATATGTGACACCATGACCACTATGACAGACAAAACCTGCTAGTTTGTATAATATATTGATCTGTAACAAACTGTGCATACTGTTTCAGAAGTATCTTCCTTTGACTGTAATTGCATGTATATACGACTACATTGTAGAGATAACGTTTACATTAAATGTGAAATAACTAATTGTTTGTGAGGAAAAATGTGTAGTTTTGCCTGCCAGCCTATATTTGTATGCATCTATGCATACTTTCAATTGTTTATATTATGATACTGTCTTATATTTTAAGATATATATATTTGATAAATTATAATACATAACATATGTTACTAATCAAAGGTTAGATAGTATGACCTTCTCCGGTGGTTACCATGGATATATATTGGATATATATTGTTTGCAATGGTGTAAGTTATATATTATGTGTAATGCATATGGATTGCACCGAAATGCATACATTATATAAGTACACACTTTGTAGAATCATGCAATATTGATATTGCATGTATATGGAAGTATGTGACACACTGTCCAGGTATTATTCTCTTGTATTTTGCTGTTGACAACCGACGTTTAAAGTGTCTCCTGTCCGTGAGAACATGTTTACATAACTGACAAGGTGTTGGCGGTTGGCTGGGCGGTTAGCGGTGCGGGTCATCCGTATCAATATCGTGATATCCTTGATTTTGCCCTCACTTACAATTTGGCTTTCTTGTACGTGAGTGTTGAAGCCGGTTATCCCAGTTGTACGTGTAGTCAGATTAGTGTACTCCGATTACGTTTAGGCGGTGGGACTAAGAGTTTCTTATGCATTGAGATCCTGGCACAAGTCCGGATATTCTAAGTTGAGGGCTGAATATATATTTTCTTGATGCAAATATTCTGTTCTGATTTTGGAATTCCTCTTTACAGATGAAATACGGGATTCACCCCAGTTGATCGGTGCGTAAAATGACCATAGCTGTTGGCAGCCCGTTAAACACAATTAATCATATATCTATCTAGCATTCTAGCGATCCAATGTTACATAATGTTTATACTTATTTTCTTTTCTCTTCGGTGTACCGTAAAATCATACGTCATATTTATGCATACCAGAACGAGATACATGTATACGGCATAGTATATTGCAAACAAAACAACAGTATGAATCGAATCGATTCAATCATCGCTCTAGACAAGGGATACACATATCGATCATTTTATATGGTTGCATGACCATTATGCATGGGAATAATATGGTGGTGGTATGCATATGTTATACCAGTTCCTGCAGATGTCAAAAAGTGGAATATCACACAAATTGGAATGTGAATCTTGCATGTACATGTATATGTATGTTAATTAATTGTTGAGTTGGTAAATATGATCATAATGAGTGAAGTATCGTAAATTAAATGGAGATTTCAAACTTGCTCGATCGATCAATCATCTTTATTCGCGCGAATAGAACTACAACTGATAATATAATATAGCTGCTGTTATCACCTCACGTAGGAACATTTTACTATTATGCTGCCCATCTTCCACAAACACATCGATTTGAAAATGAATTATTTACAATTAATATATTTCTAGGTACCATCATTTTTGGGTTAAACTACCGATATAGATCAATGATACTTATGATCGATAATTTCAATGTGGTGCTTCATGACGATAATTCCACTGGTGATTTGTTTAAAAGTTACTGATAAGTTTGCTAATTTAGAACGTTTTTCCAATTAGTTATGCGGTTACAAACATAATTGTGTTTGATAATGCTGCAATGAAAAACTAAGTCTGCCAATTTGAGACATGTTTCAAGCATAAATAGCAATAAAGTGTTTTGTTTTATTTTCCCTGTGCTGATTTGCCGTATATAGATGTAAGTTATTTCTCAAAAGTTGATGGCCATCTTGAATATCATTTTGCATAATATAATAAATACAGCATGCATTAAATGTACTGCGTAGTTCAAATGTCTTCAAATGACCCATATAACACATTCAAATATACATGTAGTAATTAGGGTAAATGTTGGAAATTTTAATTTCAAATTTACGTCATTTTCGAAATTTCTCGCAATTAGGCGGCCATCTGGAATATCATTTTACATTACATAATATATAAAATAGTTATTAAATCTATTGTATAGTGTCTCCTAAGAACCTCAATATTACATTCGAATATAGTCATTCCATATGTTCCACATGTTTGCTCAGTTTAGAGAGTTACGAGATATTGGCGGCCATCTTGGACGCCATTTTTATTGTATTACCTTTCACAATTTTGATTATTATGATTCGTTAGTTATATTCGGTATTTTTCGGTACATTTTTATCCCGATTTGGTTTAGTTGATTGTGCACTAGTTATGATTTTTGTCATTTTGGCGGCCATTTTGGACGCCATCTTGATTCCTGGATTAAGCTCCAGTGGGATTCATGGGGAGTTTGGATATGTTATTACTAATGATATTTTGGTCATTTTCTTAAAAAATCAGCTTTGGCTTATTTTGTTCCGATCTCAACCTTAATACTCTTCGCCTAGTAAGTTGAAATTGCCAATTGATGTTCGGAAACATTTGCATTTGTGCAATATTAACGCAGGCGGTGGTGTACGACGTTACCACGCTAAGTAGATGGCAGAACCATGTACCATCGGTAGCAGTGGCTATGGCGTGCTCACGCACAACTGTTACAGTAGGTTCCACTAAACTCGTTGTAGCCTCCATTGTCCCGTCCGATCTCCGGCTTTACATTCATTGATTGCTTCCGCTACAGGAATTCCAAACTAATACTCTATAAATATTCATTCGTTGCACCATATTAAATTTGTCATCCGTTTTGTCACTTGGCGTAATTAAACGTGACTGTTACAATTTGCATAACCGCATTACATTTATGACAACGTGAATCGGGATGTCTGCTGAGATGAAGGAAAGATAATTATTACACTATTACAGTGGGTCGTCTCCATATGTGGCTGTGACTGGAGAAATGGGGCTTATGGGGTTTGTTACCAGTATAGTCCCTGATCAAATACCACACGCATGTAGCCTGATAACGATCTATATTGCTTGTTAGAAACTTGACGGGGCGTTTCATTAATGGAATGGCGAACAGTGCAGATCCCGATCAGACTGTGCGGATGCACAGGCTGATCTGGATCTACACTGGTCGCAAGACCCATAAGCCCCATTTATGTAATAACAGCCACGTGTACAGAAATCCCTGATATCCACACATCCATCCTTCCATCATCCATCCATCCATTCAACCGCCGACCCACCCATAAATTGAAATAAGTTTGCAGATACATTGCAGAGTCTCGCTGTGCATATAATGGTGTCGTTACTGAATAGCACAAATACGTTGATTCATATTTTATCCCGTCAACATAGTGCGTATGTGCCGTGAAACACGGTGCCGTGAAACATTTTTGATATCCAGTCAATACTATTTTTGCATTTTACAGCCATTTGTAGGTGTTGACGGGATAAATAGAATAGTAGGTTAGTGCCGTGAATGGGAAAAATATCTGGCGCGGCACGGAAACGGGATGTGCTCGGCAGAGCCTCGCCCATCCCGTTTCCTGAGCCTTGCCATATATGTTTTCCCATTCACGGCACTAACCTACTATTCTCTATCTATTGTCAGTCATCATGCAAAGGACAACGCCGTTTATTCCTATAAAAATCTTCGCCTAGAACAGAATACTTCATGTCTGGAACACAGCGTCTCTCGTGTGTCGATCGCGCAGGGAACAATGGGGGTGTTTCACTAAACTTCGTACGACTAAAATGTTTGTAAGTGCAAAATTATGATAGTCTGTAAATTTCACATCGTTGTTCAGTAAATGTAAATCCATCAATTGACATTTCTAGAAGATCCTAAATTTGCACTTACGAACATTTTAGTCGTACGCAGTTTAGTGAAACGCCCCCCCCCCCCCCCGGTGCCTAGAGCAGTATGGTTCATTGCAAATATGCATGTACTGTCCAAGCGCATGTATTGGAGCTACTGTCGGTTTCGCTAAACCTGTCAAAATGTTACGGCCATTTAAACAATGCCAAAATAATATTTTTGTTTGATAATAATTCGTGAAATTGTGTTAAATATTGATTTTATTACGAAAAATTGATTTGTCTATGGGAATTTAACATGGGGGGGGGAGGAAGAGGAGAGTTGTGGGACGAGTAAAAAACACGAATAAATTGACTGGAAATTGACTGGAAATTAACTCCGAAACCTGGCTCGATAGCTTGGAAATGATCTAACTAAGAAAACAAAAGTTATTTTTGGAAAATCGGTCCACTATTTCTGAAATTAGAAAAATGTTCCCATGTTAAACCCACATAGACACCATCTTCACTCTGTGAAGATGTCTATGGGGATTTAACATGGGGAAATAGTTTTTTCGTACTAAAATCAATATTGGACCAAATATTGATAATATTTAGCATTATCAAACAACATATTGTTTTTACATTGTTACATAGCCGTACAATTTGGGCAGCTTTCGTGAAACAGACAGTATATTACCTAGTTAATACGTGTACGCACACGAATTGGTGCTGAATAGCACGAGCCCCGCGTCCCACGAAATAACAATTCGTTCCCATGATATACCAATTCGTTAATTCGAGGGAACGAATTCCACGATATAACAATTCGTTAATTCGAGGGAACGAATTGTTAAATTGAGGGTACGAATTGTTATTTCGTGGGAACGAATTGTTAATTCGTGGGTACGAATTGTTATATCGTGGGAACGAATTGTTAATTCGAGGGAACAAATTGTTAAATTGAGGGTACGAATTGCTATTTCGTGGGAACGAATTAATAAAGAAAATCCATGTCCCCTGCGGGGCTCCGTAGAATATCCCACATATCACGACATCGTAGTTTCATGGCTGGCACATTTCTTAGTTGCCTCAAATGTTGTCCAACTATACGTTTATTCATAACGGGCCCTGGCATCAGGCATTGTGACTGACTGTGATTTTAATAATCAATTCCACTGAAGGCGTCAGTGGCAGAATGGAGTTAACACCATGAGAGAGTTAGCTCCCGTCTTCCGCTGATCCTTTCAGTTGTTGCATTTGATCAGCCTGCACGGCTGATCGAATGCATAACGGAAGGGATCAGCTGCATTGTAAAATTGTTCTAGAAGCATCATTTTTCATTCCCACAGTGTTGAAGTAAATAGATCATAGTTGGATATTCTGGCTAGAATTATCGCATCGCATAGACACTGAACCACCCTTTCCCCCATCCATGGTACGCACTTTATTTATGTAATAAAAGCCAATTCCCAGAAACGCTACATCATAATGTATCAGATATTCACTTAAACTGTCTCGCATCAGTGTAATTACGCGACATCCGTTGTCTGTACCGATTTATCGCCGGCATGCTGTATCTTTATCCCGGAGTAAATCTCACACCCGGTGACGAGAAACACGGCAACTCCCCAGTGAAATTCCACTTAGCAGGAACGTAGTGATTTAACCAAAATTGCTAAGCATACTTATCTAGCTAAGTACACTTTGAATCAGTTATTTTCCCGAAACGCATTATTTCATATAGAACTAACGACTGCATATAGTTGATGATTAAAAGTATGCACAATTATTATACTGAATGTATTACATTATCACAGCCAAACTGGCTGTTATAATGTAATAATTTCAGTTTAATAACAAATAATAAATTTATCCTTCAATTGAAAATTTCTCCCTCAACGTGTACTTATACTTGTACTTGTTAGCAAGATAAGTATACTTTGCAATTTTGGGGAAATAGGCTGCTGGTGTGACGAAACAAATGCTCCGACGAAATAAAAAATTTCAGCTGATTTTCAATACGTTGAAATTTAAGATGAATGAATACTTATGAATACTGCCGGCGATTATTGTGCCTGTGTGTGCTGTCTGCAGGTGCGGACGTGCTGGAGCGGATCTCGGCGGGCTGCCTGAGTGGCCAGACGGCCTACTATCGCGCGCCCGACTGTGTCGACCACCCCGATGGCTACGGCTGCGACTGTGGGCCCGGCTTCCACTGGAACACACAGATCTGCATGTGTAAGTCGCCCCACAGTAACACACAGGTCTGCATGTGTAAGTCACCCCACAGTAACACACATGTCTGCCTAGAACACACATATCTGCTTCGTGTAACACCAAACCTCTTTTTGTAGAAAAGAAAGTCAGAAGCTTGGTTTTATCATTTCTGAGAAACACAATTATATTATAAATGCCTGGTCGCATGTCATCTAAGTCAATGTGACACCCGGTACATACATATTCATATTAATGACAACTGCCACCACACTTTCATTCTTCCATTATGGAAAATACAAATCTCAACAATGTCAGATGTATTTCTATTACAGCAAGTGCCGTGGATTCTCGACTGGAGTTTAAGCATCAGACGCCATTGAGATACACACTACTCCTGGGCAAGGCGTTCCCCAAACTCATACAGTTTACTGTGGCTTTTTGGATAAAGGTATGGCAACTCTCGTCCAATTTACTGTTTAACTATTTGCATGCTGGGAAACTTGTGGGCTATAAATAGTTCAAAACTAGCGGATAAAAATTCATCATATTTTCTTGTATTTCTTCCCGTAAATATCATGAATATGTCTTGGAATTTCATTAGAATTGAGACCTGAGGACTCAATTCTAATGAAATTTCAAGACATATTTACAGAGAGAAATAAAACTTACATTCGTTTGGCGGATATTTTCGCCGCTAGCACGCAAAGAGTTAAATAAAGGTTTCTGACAACTCTCGCGAGTTGACTCTTGCCTTTTGGATAAAGGTATCTGGAAACTCTCGTCCAGTTTACTGTTGCTTTTGTAGATGGCAACTCTCGTCCAATTTACTGTGGCTATTTGGAGAGCGGTCATCTGACAACTTTGGTCCAGTTTACTGTGACATATTTTATAAATGTATATGACAACTTTCGCCCAGTTGACTGTGACATTTAGGATACATTTACAGCATATGAGCACAGTCACCCAGTTTTGTGGAATTTATCGGGGTATAAACTTGGAAAAGTCGCGGGAATACTGGACGAAGGCCGGAAGGCCTCGTCCAGTATTCCCGCGACTTTTTCAAGTTTATATCCCCGATAAATTCCACAAAAAGGCCATTCATTCCTTATAATTCCAGCATTTGAAATAAATTCATCAAGAAAATGTGTTTATTTTCCGTTTTCTTAAGAATTATTTTAACTGCGCCTGACGGTTACGGAAAGTAGTTCGGCATGGAGTTTACTGGGATATAAATTCTGGACGGAGACTTGCAACGGACCAATCAAATGCTAGGGAATTGTGTAAATATTTTTGTGCTGGAATTATCAAAGTATACACCATGTGGCATGCATGCCCAATTTACAGTGAGGTTTAGACAAAGTTATACAGCACAAATGATAGATGTCAAAGTAACGTTACTGTGTAATAAAGGTAAACATTGCCATTCGCGCACTGGTGTAGATTTGTGATATAGTACTGTATCATAATAATGTCTTTACTTATATGTAACTTGTGCCCGTAACTTAAATTAAGACATGGACACAATGTAAGTAAGTGCTGACCTACATGTACAAATGAAATAAATTGTACATTACACATATGAAAACGAGTTGAGAAATGGAAATCCATATTAATAAAGGGAGTGATATTATAAAAATAATTTTCATAATGTATGCCAATTAAATGTTAGCTTATATAGCATACGAAGGGTTTAATGGATAACTCCCCATGGCTAACTCTTCCACTGGTTCCTTCACTTGCGTGTGTATGTGACCTCAGGTACCCGATCCCCTGTTGAACGGAACTATATTGTCGTACGAACACGGAGGCGTGGACAATGTGTTGCTCATGCGCAGTGGACCGGAACTGGCCTTCAAGATATGGGAGCAGAACATCGACAGCGGCATTACATTCATACCGGATGTTTGGTATCACGTGGTATGGACGTGGTCGTCCATCGGTATGTACCATGGCCAGCAAGTCTAACATCTATTCGTCATGGGTCTCTGTTCAAACCATGTTTTAAAGCATTCGCTATGTAAGCAGACTTATTCTGCAAAGAATGACAAAATAAAGAAATTAATCTACGGTACCGTAGAGCTATCAACATTTTCTCCCACCATGCCCAGCCTAGGTCAGAGATACGAACGATATAAACTGGAACGGCCATTGACAATGGCGTATAAAACACGTCTGTTTCCCATGCTGCAATTTCCACTATCAGTTCAGCTCATATACAACGCTTCACAATTCCACCACGAATACAACTTCCGTTACCTGTCTCCCTTCTGTTCCGTTTTAGACTCGTCCTGGACGATGTATGTGAACGGCTGGGAGCGGGGTCATGGTGCAGGGTCACCCAGTAAAGCCATCCCACTGGGCGGAGACTTTGTTCTGGGGCAGGCGTCAATATCGAGAACAACGTCCAAGTTTGTGGAAGCCTTCGCCTTTGTAGGTGAGTCCGATTTAACACATAATAAACCTATTCATTGTCATATACTTATTCATATTAATGTATGTATGCAAGTGTATTTGGATACAATGACTCGTGAATATTCATAATTGTGTAATACCGCTCATAACGGGCGGTGCTGATCTAATCGGAGAACCCTACAGGCAATACATAGATTACAATATTCCAACGCTAAATGATTCTGAGCATTGGTCAGCATTTTCATTGGTCGCGAGTGTACACACCCGGGCACATGGTAAGAGTTCATACATGAATAAACTGTGTTGAAGCAGTTGAAAAATCGCATCGAATAGAATTTCCAGAAACAAAGAAATTGCATTTGTTTTGACCGACGGTGCTCAACAACACTGGTAGAAGGCATTTTAAAAGTGGACTTTTAAAAGTTTTACCTAAATAACGTTTCCAAAAAAGTAAGTATTTCCATATTGGACATCGTACAGGCGAGCTGGCCCACCTGAACATCTGGAGTTTCGTGATGACGTCGGAGGAGGCGCACCACATCAAGTCGTCGTGCACGCTGCTGTACTGCGGGGACGCCGTCCAGTGGACCGAGTTCCGCAGTGGCACGAGGGGCGCCATGAGAATGCGGTGGCCGTCCGGGGTTATCCGTGAGTCGGCACTCAATTGTTATTGTATATCCTGTTTTAATACCATTTATATCTTGGAGATTCATATTTTGTTTTTCTTGTGGTCGTGTAAATTACTTATTCTGAAGTCTATACTGGTGTTAAATGCGCGGTTCGATGTCGGCACTTTGTATGATCTACCAGTGTGTTTTTATCTTCGGCCTGTGTTACTTTTGAAATTGCTTTGCAATCAAACTCAATCGCATGTTCCCAATACCATTTTGCGAAATATTCGTCTGATTCATTTTCCATGTAAATTAAATCAATTAGCGACATAGTGATTAAGTTGCTACATATACAATAGTCAACGTGTATGCTCACGTGGTACTAACAACAACAACACGTACTGAAACTTCCAGAAACCATCTGATTCAAAGTACGTATTATTTCATATTGTCCTTATTATGTAACGGATTTTGATGAAATATGGCTCATCAAATCGATTCTTCGCAAAAACGACACAAGTCTGTGACGAACGCCCTGGACCACCAAATGCAGTTCTTGAAGACGCGTTTGCTGCGCGATATTTCATCAAAATCCGTTGCATATTAAGGAAAATATCAAATAATACTTACTTTGGAGTGGGCGACGTTGTTGTTTTTGTAACCACGTGATCATGCACCTTGATAGTATTGCCCAATAGTTTGAGCGAGTCGTACTTGAGTTGTCCTCATTGTAATTGCGATGCAGACGAGTGAACTGTATTCTCGAGCCTCACATTAACCCTTACAATGCTGAATTAAATTGTGTCGTGTGCTGAATATTTTTATTTTCCATTTGTCTCATCAAAAACATGGTTTGGCAGCACTTTAGAATCATTTCCATTGGAAATGATTCTAAAATGCTGCCAAACCATGTTTTTATTGAGAGAAAAGACAAAATATGAATTAACAGCAGACGACTATTTTCGGTTCCCGCATTGTAAGGGTTAAAGCATTACTGTATTTTATTGTAAATACTGTATTTACAATGTACATTGACGACCTTTTATCAATAAACAGAGCTTACCATCGACTCATATGTTTGGAAAAGGGGGAATTTAGTAACAGTTGATTGAACTAATTTGAGTATAGCCAAACTGCTGTGTACACGTTGTTATGGTATACGTTTGTAGTCGTGCTACCTTGTGTTACAGAGGGCCAGTGTTATAAGGAGCAGGCGGGAGTTACTTGTAACAAACACTGCAGCGACAAGATTGGTAAGTCGTGGCGGGCCCAGACACCGACAGCCAGCATTGGGTTCTCATACATATTGGTGCTGCACTCCGCGCAGGCGTTAAATGTATCATGTCGAAAAATACATAGAGCTATTGCACAGCATGTTTCGTCTTATAACCGGCGCGAATTTCGTGCGCCGATTAGTAGACGAAAATGTATTTATACAGTATCTTCACCATGTTGCTGAATGGGAATTCGTCACGAATCCGGCGCGCATGTCGACATGAAACATTTTACATCGGGGTGAAGTCCATTATCAGTGACACCGCCACCATTATGGTCTATTATGGTGGCCGGAGCATTACAGCGGTGTATCAGCAGAACCGTGGGAGTGTTTGATTGCCATGAACCGTCATGACCGTTTACCATATTAAATATTAGTGGATATAGTACATGTATTTGTTTATTTATCGCGACGTTCCCAAGGTGTATGATCACGTGGTACTAACAACAACAACAAGTACTGAAACTTCCAGAATCCATCTGATTCAAAGTACGTATTCTTTTATATTGTCCTTATTACGTAACGGATTTTGATGAAATATGGCGCAGCAATCGCATCTTGTTAAACTGAATTTGGTAGTCTCTGTAATTTCGCCCAAACTTCTGTCTTTCTTGCGAAGAATCGATTTCCGTGTCTACCGACACGGACATCGATTCTTCGCAAAACGACATATGTCTGTGCCGAACTCCCTGGACCACCAAATGCAGCTCTTGAAGACGGGTTTGCTGCGCCATATTTCATCAAAATCCGTTGCATATTAAGGTGGGCGACGTTGTTCTTGTTGTAACCACGTGATCATGCACCTTGGTACCGTGACCGGGATATGTTGAATGCTGACGTTATATGAGCGTGGACTGGTTATCATGCAACGACTGGTGACCTTATGGCAACCGTTTACATTATGGTGATTGGTCAACTGATGACGAATAATTGCCATGACGTGCACTAATTGGTTACAGTATGACGACAGATCAGCAAACACTGACTGAATACAGTAATATAACATGAAAAGAGGTATTATACAGTAGGAAAAAGGTATTATACAAACAGTTTTGCTTTCTCCTCAGTCCTCCAATACTATTGTGTATATATGACATGTGCTTAACCACATTAACTAAAATACTGTTTAAACGAATGTACTGATGGGTTTCAGATAGTTGGGCATCGAACGGCCCATGGAATTTACATGTTGATGCACAATTGTCGTCCAGGAAACTAATGGTGTAAAACTGAGGAAACGCTTTATTTGTCAAATTTACGGCCCGCATATATTGCGAATTTCCCGCGTCCAATACTACCTTCTGCCGCGATACTGTCAGAAGTCTAGGGCACTGGTGTCCTCGTGGTCGTCTCCCTTTATCATGGCCTCTAAATTAAATTTGTATTTCATCTGATTTCTATGGAGCCCCGCAGGGGACATGGATTTTTTTTGTATTAATTCGTTCCCACGAAATGATAATTCGTTCCCTTAATTCACATTAATTCCCTCGAATTAACAATTCGTTCCCACGATATAACAATTCGTTCCAACGAATTAACAATTCGTTCCCGTGGGAACGAATTGTTATTTCGTGGGAACGAATTGTTAAATGGAGGGAACGAAATTGAGGGAACGAATTGTTAATTCGTGGGAACGAATTGTTAATTTGAGGGAACGAATTGTCATTTCGTGGGAACGAATTAATAAAAAAAAGAATTCTACGTCCCCTGCGCGGCTCCGTAGATTTCAGCAAGTAATTCCATCACATTGTGTAATGTTGGTGTATTAACAATTCGACATGATTGTATGGAATATAAAAGTATCGCTCACATTACCTTGAACCAGATAAACCCAGTTTCATTTTTGGCGATATCGTACTCGATTAATTTAAGCCGCACAGACCAATGAGTGTCGAGTAACTCGACACTCATTGGTCTGTGCGGCTTAAATTGTATAACAATCCGATCGTCTCATTGATACCTTCGATTCGACCCCATCCAGCATAGGTCCCGCACAGGACGACCATGTTAATAAATCTGAAATGACTATTGTCAAATAGTGAAATCAACTATTGTCAAAAGCACAATCGGAAGTTTCGGACAGCTGCTTGCTTCGGCCAAAACATCTGTATCAACATGATTTGGTTTGCTTCTTTCATACCTGTGATTTGGTATATTATATGATAAAAACTTGAAAACTGATCAAGATGTGTTCCACGTGGTACCCACATGCCACCATTTGAGCAAACCTTTCTTGGTGGTCAAGGTCAGAAACGGTAGGAATACATTGGCTAGTCCCGGAAGTCCTAGTCGTTTCATAACATTGCCTGATAAACTTGGCATCAAAAGTCACTAACCAGCCTGACATGTGTGTGGTTAAAGGCGCCCAGTGTAACGAGGAGATCGTGGAGAACATCGTGTGGCCGCGGACCCCGGCCCTCAACAACATCAGCATCCCGTGCCCCGGGGACGGGCTGTCGGACGCCGATGACACCAACAACACAGGTACATATATGTAGTTGAGACAAGCCATGTGATGTTGTAAGATTTTTCCTTAAGAATATTTACAGAAACTGTGATTTTTTTCTGTAAATGATTCCGAAAGCTGACGAAATGTTCATAGCAAATGCGGAATAGGATTCCGCATTTGCTCTGAACATTTCGTCAACTTTCGAAGTAATTTACGGAAAATATTGCTTTTGTAAATAGTTCCATGCTTATCGTCTTAGGTACAAACTCTCATGTAGCGATTTTTCTTTCTGGATAACTGCATAAACTCGACTATACGTTTGAACGTCATACATTATTAGCATAATTAGCTTAACTGAATAACTGATGATCTTACGTTATGCAGCTCTCTCTATACTTCGTGTTGTACCCCGACCGTCAGAATAAACCAGCCTTTTATACGTTTTGTCTAGCTACTCCTACTGATGATCAGTGCCATCCGAATACATCATCAACAACCAATGTAATCTAAGTACTAATACTAGCATCCACTCGGATTGAAGTAGAAGTGATAATGTCATCAATTTTGTTGAGAATATATATACTATAAGGTTCAAAACAGTTCCCGAGTGCCACGGCAAACGTTTATCCACGACCGGACATGGTCGATCGTTATTGTTACATTTCCGTCGGAAATATTATGCAATATGAGCATATATGCAGTACTTTCGGTACTTTGATTCAATGATTCAATGAGACCGTTGTGAACTTGTCTGGTGACGAAATGGCGTGAGTGACATGCATTACGTAGGTGTTTGCTTGGCCCCGGAATGAGCATTATCTGTGTGCGGTGTCGAACAACGACAGTCATGTAACAATACGTTATCAGATAAGCGGTTGGACGAAATGGTTCTTATGGGAAGTTATTTATGGTACTTACGTTATGGGCCTTAATTTTGTCAACCTATATCATCCTACTATTATTCATTCTGGTGCATCTTCAGTGTAGTTCCCATGTGTTCAAAGGCATTAAATAAAACATATAGCAATCGAGACGCGGTGATGCCTTAGGCCCCCGCGTGTGCATAGCACGCTTTCCAACGTTGCACTGCATGGGTTATACGTTACTACATGCTGCTGATGGTCTTATTAGAGCTGCAATGTTACACGTACCCGCACATTCGGTACACTAATTCCGCACATATTATTTATTACACTCTTGCAAATTATTTGCACGGGTTTCGCTGTGAGAGAAAAACCGTAATCAACTCCTTACAAATAATACACCGTGAAGAGAACACCCGTAATTGCGCGCCTGTTTTCTTGTAAACCACGAGCTACCATGCAAACTGTTTAATTTTTATTACAGTCAAAATAAAGTTATCTGAAAATTCGGAAAGGGTCTCGACTAGGGTCTAGAATGTTAATGTGATTGAACACATTCCAAACATGCACTCCAATATATCAGGCTCATAGAAACAGCTGCGTAATTTGGATTTAAAAAAAACACCATGACGTCACATTTGACGTCACACAACGTAACGTCAAAACGCGGGAAAACACGTATGTGTATACCTATTCATGCGCACATCACAATTCATTGATTATATTAATCTCAAAAATAGACTAAATGTGCATATATATCCACCGTGGAAGTGTAATAAATAGGATATTCCATCGTACATGCTTGAATAGCGGAAATAATACATTCGTGTCCGCCGGCGTCCATGCAAGCAACTCGGTCGCTACGCTCACTCGTTGCTTACGCGGAAGCCGACGCACACTCGAGTATTATTTCCCGCTATTCAAAATGTACGATGGAATATCCACTATGTAACCCGATTTCCCGCTTTGCGAAAATTTACCCGACTAGACTCCTGCTTGAAATAAAGAAGATTGAGTGGTCGTTGCTTCAATAGTAAACTGGCATTCATTTCCACCAACGCCACACTATCTACATACCCACATAAACGTATGTCGTCCCGTTCTATCAGACAGTCGCATAACAGGTTAAATTCGTATTCATGACTCATTTATAGACATTCCATTGTATCAACGCCACACTATGGGGGCAGTGACCAGTTAATTTAAAATTATCAATTTCACGCCCTCGGACAGTATGCATTTAATTCAATATTCCAAATAAGTGGGCAGACAGCAATATGAGTTCGACATTTGTGACCTAGACACACTAGAAGCTTTTACATAAACACAAATATGCTGCTCTATTAGTGCTCCTTACCTATGCAGGAATGTGAAATATCTTGGTGCAGCCTCTTTAAAATTGTCCAATTCTGAGGTAAAATATTCACTTTAAAACCATGCCGTGCCACGCTACTTGCGGAACTACAGATTGAATGTTGTATGTGTTCTCAATCATCATCCAGAGGCAAATGCACTATCATGGTGCAAACCAGTTCCCATCCATGAGTTTTCTCTGAAATAAATTCTTGTTTGAAACTCCCAGAAAAATCTGTTGTTTTGATCAGTTTTTGTCACAACATACCCTCAATTCGTATTTGCCCATTTCTGATCAATGGGAACAGGTCAGATGGCCCTGGAATGAGCATTCATCAATTAATACGATGTAAAATCTGAATAAAATACAAAATCAACTACAAAAAAATCATAAAACAATTGAAACGAATTTTAATCAGCAGAAAGTGTAATATTTATAAATTTCACCGGTGCCATTATACGAAACTGGCGGCTAACTGGTCACTGCTACCTATAGGCGCACATAATACCTATCTGCATTGTGCACATATAAAACGCATATCTTTTTTTGTGTTTTTATTTAACTATTTCACCTCGGAGTAACTGAAATGGATATTGATATGTTAATTTTGCAACCAATTCAACCGTCACAACATTATTTTATGAAATATGAGTACTTTTTTGTTCTCAAAATATAAAACATTACTTGCAAAAGGTGCAGATCCTGATGAGACGGCTCGTCACGAGCCGGCTCATCTGGATCTACACGTTTTGCCAATACCACTATACATGTACATGTATGTAGTGTTGAAAGGGTTGAAGCTGTGAATAGGATCTAATACCTTCCATACTCAAACAAAAGCAGATATCATGACTTCCAAAACTGCATATTCTTGGTATAACCACTTTTGTGGACATAGTGTCCCGCTGTTCTCACGTTATACCGACCACAGTAGACTAGCACAGCCAGACTGAGACTACAGTTGATCACCAGACTGCAGCCTAGACTGATACACGTTATACCGACCACGTAGCTGACTGACGAACTTGATGAACTGACTGACGACACGTTATACCGCCACAGTAGAACAGCAGACTGATGACTACACGTTATACCGACCACAGTATAAAACAGCAGGCTGATACAACGTATAGCCCGAACTCTGGTGACAGCAGCCTGACGACTACACGTTTTTACCGACACAGTAGCACAGCAGACTGACTGACTACACGTTATACCGACCACAGTAGAACAGCAGGCTGACTGACTACACGTTATACCGACCACAGTAGCACAGCAGACTGACTGACTACACGTTATAACCGACCACAGTTGAACAGCAGAGGCTGATGATCTGACTACACGTTATACCGACCACAGTAGAACAGCAGACTGACTGACTACACGTTATACCGACCACAGTAGAACAGCAGGCTGACTGACTACACGTTATACCGACCACAGTAGCACAGCAGACTGACTGACTACACGTTATACCGACCACAGTAAGTAGTATATAGGGTATCAGTACGTTACCGTTTTTGTATAACAAGATAACAGAGTGAAACAAACACTCCACACCTACAATATAGTATAAAATCCCTATAAACAAAGTAATGTAATAAGCATTAATTACAGTGTTTTATATCCATAGAGCATAAAAGGTGAATGAAGTAGAAAGTTTATAGATAGTTGTGTTATAGTTAATAAACTACTAAAAACAAAAATTGAAAAACCCTATAATTTTTATGCAGATAATTTACAATTAAACATTATAAGAGCGCAAAAATCCCGCCGACAACCCTGTTTTCGACAACCACAATCTAGAGAAAACCAAAGCAAGCGTTTCTAGCACCAAAATCTAGATGTTTGTAGTACATTTTCCGTCTACGATGGTCTCGATAGAATCTTTCGAATAGTTTCCCAACAGTACCAAAAATTCCCAAAATTGTCCAAATGTTCTCGAACAACCAATTGAACATATGTTGTTGTATATGTATTCGACAACAAAGTTTGAAAAATGGCATATACGAAAACTTTCCAAGAGATGGGTATCCGAGCAGCGAAAAGTATTTCCAAGCATTTGCTCTTGGAGAACGCATTCGAAAACAATCTTGTGTCCGACATTGGGCGCGTAGACTACCTCGAAAACCACGAGGGACAAACAAATTTGCAACCTCTAGAAGGTTTGCCAGCATTTGTAGACGATTTGTACGTGTTTGGGTACCTAGATAGAGAAGAATGCGTAGTAGTAGGAAACAAAGCATCTTGCACAACTGGGGAAAAGGGGTCTGCGAAAAATTGTGTGGGTAGAATAGCAATTGCATCTAGAGAAACAATTGGGAAGGATAGCAAACCACTACACACTACAATCGTGCATACAATTCGACGCGAGAAAGAGTTTGGAAATAGTTCCATTCGAAATACTGTAGAACGCATAGAAGAAGCTAGTGGAAGCATAGCAAAAAGAAGGTGGGTAGAAATACACCAAGGGGCAAACCCCTTCGCATTGTTTGTTGCAAAAATAGCGGTGTCCGAAATAGCGATAGAAATTCTAGAAGAGCAGCTACCAGCTCTACAAAATAGATTGCGAGCAGTTGGAATGGAAATCTACTGTGTGGACTACACGAAAGACTTTTCCGGTACACTAGATAGACCGGCTTTGGTAGAACATCTAGAGAAAGAGAAATACTTTGCGATGCAAGGGAAAAATAGAGGATGGGGAGGGTTCGAAGAAGATGTAGGAACAATTCTAGACAACACAGGTACAGTAGGGAACCATGTTTGCTCTTGGGTACAAACCAGAGACAACATAACCACTAGAACGAAATTGTACAACAAGGTAGTTTCCAATTTCGAGGCAGGAGAAGTACGAGCAAGCATTGGTGGGCATCTAGCAGACTACGCAGATTGCACAAACGACCATCTTCGGAAAACATTCCAACATGCGGATGTACAACGAAGAGGTTGCACTAGAATCGAGGTTTCGGTCTACGGTTCTCCAGATATTTCCAAAGAGACAGCACTAGAGGTGCTTGCAGAAGCAGAAGAGAAAGTGTCGGGGGCAAATCTATTCGTCGTACAACCTCCGTACAAACAATGGGAAAATCTAGCAAAATCCATCGATAGATGTTTTGTGCTAGGAGACAAACCGTGTGGAGAGATCTTTGTAGCATGGTATGTGCACACAGGTACAGGTAGGATTGCTGGAGTTCGTGTACGACCAACTGTGGCCACTATTGCAGATCCTTCTAGATGGAGTAGAGCAATGGAGTGGGCAGCTGCAGATTTTGGGTTCCGAGCATGTCCGATCTTTCTAGCAGAGATTCTGTCTGCGGAAAATGGAGAAGTAGAAATGTCTCCGCTGCGTTGCTACACAAAAGCAAAAGATTCTTCGACAATACTGTGTGGCAGCAAGCATCCGTGCGAAGTTCGTGCTAGAGGTGTGGAAGTAGATCTTGTAGAGGTACTACCACCTACGGACTACGTATGTTGGAAGTGGAGAACCACAAAATGCCACGCTATAGGAGTGGAGAAATCCAAATTCGAAATTCTAGAAGTTCCGGAAATAGCAGCTACTAGGTGTGTTTCTACACTCTCTCCATGCAATAGAGCACAGAGAATGGCACAATTGCAAGATGCCGAGGAAGCAGAAAGTTGGAGAAGGGCAACCCTTGCAAAAGAGCTAGAAAACTACTCTAGAGAAGAGCACAATAGACGTGCAATCGAGCTAGAAAAGCTTGCGGAAGCTGCCAAGGAACATACAGAACACATTCGCAAAAAGGAAGAACTCCATCTAGATGTTCGAGAAATGCTAGGAGACAAAAGAACGTGCAAAATATCGGAACTACCAGACGAAAACGAAGTGTGGCACATTCTAGGTTTCCGTAGTAGACCCGGTGGCAGGTTTGGAGATAGTACTAGAGTAGTTTTCTACCAACAAAATGCCACAAAACATCTTTGTGTTTGGCCAACTAGAGGAATTTCCAAAGTTCTAGACAGTTGCAAGGATGCATTCGAAATGGAGCGCGAAGAGCACCTAGAGAGGGAAACATTCTGGCTACCACCACGTGTTTCTCTTCGAATTCGAGTGTGCAGTGGGAAGGAGTTCCAGAGCCAAGGTAGGACCATCCGATGGAATCCCATAGAAGTTGTAGAAGCACCAAATCCAAGAGAGTTGGAGAGAATACAGAGATTGGCTAGAGAGACGGAAGAGTACGATTCTACAGAGAAGTTGTGCGTAGAGGAGACTTTCTTGCAACAGAAAACGGAAACATACAGAGACATAGATGTAGAAGCGGGTTTGTACGATTGTAGTAGGTACTGCGACACAATGTACAGAGGATGCAAAAGAACAATTCTATTTCTGGTGGCCACAAACGAAGATGGTACTCCAACAACGGGAGTGGAAATTCCTACCTACGGGATTTTTCCTACAGAAAGAAATAGAGAGAATTGGTAGGCCTCTCCGCGAACTACAGAATCCACTACGATGTAGAATGGGGGAGCCTCGCACTACACCGAACAAGAGAAAATCTAGAACATTTGTAGTGTGTCCTGTAGATTCTTTTTCTTTGGAAAAAGTATAGAAACTAGAATGTCCGGCGGCAGTTCTAGCAGTTTTTCGAAAAAAAATAAAAAAACTACAATCGAAGCTCCCAATAGGGTAGTTTTCCAAAGAAAATAGAAAACTGTTCGAATACATTTTTTTCCAAAGAGAGCTACTCCATGTAGAAAGGGTCGCCAGGGCGTATGGACTCGCTAGGAGTTTTCTTTTTTTCCTCCGGTTTGGCGGACTGTTTGGTGGGGTGCGCGAACTGGGCGTCGGGATCTCCATTCTTCCAGATTCTACAAGACTCTAGGGACACGAATGGGAACAGTGGTTTGCAGACCGCGTACGCCACCACGAGAACCCCGAGCCACCACTTCGCATTCTCTATGGTTTTCCAAATGTCGTGCACCTCCCGCTCGTCTTTCTTCGGACACTCGGAATCGATAGTTTTTCCAAAACTGCTGGCATCGTCGGAAATCGCGTCCAACAACAGTCTACGTTCCAGCGCGTCCAATCGTCTCTCCATGTCGGACAGGCGCGTCGATTCTTCGAACGAGCTGGCGTTTCGTACATCTTCGAGTAGATCCCGAGGGAACTCGGTGGGGCCCGCAAAACTAGGCGCGGACACCCTGTGTACTACGGGGGTAGGGGTTTCTTGTTCTTCGGGGGTTTCTTCGGGTTTTGTACTACGTTCCGCATCGACATCGTCCCAGATTTTTCGAAGTCTGGCACTGCCGATCCCGTACTTCTTTTTTGTTTCGTCGGCCGTCGACTTTCCACGGGCGGAAAAAATTTCTCGAATATTTTCCGGAGACAAATAGGTTTTTGGCATGTTTGCAAAATAGCTTTTCTATCTAGAGAGGGGGACATTTGTCCAACATGGAATTCCCAAATCGTTCGAAATGGTCGAAATGCTTGCTCGGGGTGCTCGGGGTGCTCGGGGTGCTCGGATTGCGCGCCAGATTGCTCGGATTGCGCGCCAGGAAATCCAGTCCACTCGGGAAGGTCGAAATGCCTGCTCGCGATTCCCAGGGGGCTCGGGTTCTCCTTTTCTAGCCAACAAGGATAGCAAAAATAGAAATCCTGGGAAGCAAACTGGGCACCCAGAGAACCCGAGCCCCCTGGGAATCGCGAGCAGGCATTTCGACCTTCCCGAGTGGACTGGATTTCCTGGCGCGCAATCCGAGCAATCTGGCGCGCAATCCGAGCACCCCGAGCACCCCGAGCACCCCGAGCACCCCGAGCAAGCATTTCGACCATTTCGAACGATTTGGGAATTCCATGTTGGACAAATGTCCCCCTCTCTAGATAGAAAAGCTATTTTGCAAACATGCCAAAAACCTATTTGTCTCCGGAAAATATTCGAGAAATTTTTTCCGCCCGTGGAAAGTCGACGGCCGACGAAACAAAAAAGAAGTACGGGATCGGCAGTGCCAGACTTCGAAAAATCTGGGACGATGTCGATGCGGAACGTAGTACAAAACCCGAAGAAACCGAAGAAGAACAAGAAACCCCTACCCCCGTAGTACACAGGGTGTCCGCGCCTAGTTTTGCGGGCCCCACCGAGTTCCCTCGGGATCTACTCGAAGATGTACGAAACGCCAGCTCGTTCGAAGAATCGACGCGCCTGTCCGACATGGAGAGACGATTGGACGCGCTGGAACGTAGACTGTTGTTGGACGCGATTTCCGACGATGCCAGCAGTTTTGGAAAAACTATCGATTCCGAGTGTCCGAAGAAAGACGAGCGGGAGGTGCACGACATTTGGAAAACCGTAGAGAATGCGAAGTGGTGGCTCGGGGTTCTCGTGGTGGCATACGCGGTCTGCAAACCACTGTTCCCATTCGTGTCCCTAGAGTCTTGTAGAATCTGGAAGAATGGAGATCCCGACGCCCAGTTCGCGCACCCCACCAAACAGTCCGCCAAACCGGAGGAAAAAAAGAAAACTCCTAGCGAGTCCATACGCCCTGGCGACCCTTTCTACATGGAGTAGCTCTCTTTGGAAAAAAAATGTATTCGAACAGTTTTCTATTTTCTTTGGAAAACTACCCTATTGGGAGCTTCGATTGTAGTTTTTTTATTTTTTTTCGAAAAACTGCTAGAACTGCCGCCGGACATTCTAGTTTCTATACTTTTTCCAAAGAAAAAGAATCTACAGGACACACTACAAATGTTCTAGATTTTCTCTTGTTCGGTGTAGTGCGAGGCTCCCCCATTCTACATCGTAGTGGATTCTGTAGTTCGCGGAGAGGCCTACCAATTCTCTCTATTTCTTTCTGTAGGAAAAATCCGTAGGTAGGAATTTCCACTCCCGTTGTTGGAGTACCATCTTCGTTTGTGGCCACCAGAAATAGAATTGTTCTTTTGCATCCTCTGTACATTGTGTCGCAGTACCTACTACAATCGTACAAACCCGTTCTACATCTATGTCTCTGTATGTTTCCGTTTTCTGTTGCAAGAAAGTCTCCTCTACGCACAACTTCTCTGTAGAATCGTACTCTTCCGTCTCTCTAGCCAATCTCTGTATTCTCTCCAACTCTCTTTGGATTTGTTGCTTCTACAACTTCTATGGGATTCCATCGGATGGTCATACCTTGGCTCTGGAACTCCTTCCCACTGCACACTCGAATTCGAAGAGAAACACGTGGTGGTAGCCAGAATGTTTCCCTCTCTAGGTGCTCTTCGCGCTCCATTTCGAATGCATCCTTGCAACTGTCTAGAACTTTGGAAATTCCTCTAGTTGGCCAAACACAAAGATGTTTTGTGGCATTTTGTTGGTAGAAAACTACTCTAGTACTATCTCCAAACCTGCCACCGGGTCTACTACGGAAACCTAGAATGTGCCACACTTCGTTTTCGTCTGGTAGTTCCGATATTTTGCACGTTCTTTTGTCTCCTAGCATTTCTCGAACATCTAGATGGAGTTCTTCCTTTTTGCGAATGTGTTCTGTATGTTCCTTGGCAGCTTCCGCAAGCTTTTCTAGCTCGATTGCACGTCTATTGTGCTCTTCTCTAGAGTAGTTTTCTAGCTCTTTTGCAAGGGTTGCCCTTCTCCAACTTTCTGCTTCCTCGGCATCTTGCAATTGTGCCATTCTCTGTGCTCTATTGCATGAGAGTGTAGAAACACACCTAGTAGCTGCTATTTCCGGAACTTCTAGAATTTCGAATTTGGATTTCTCCACTCCTATAGCGTGGCATTTTGTGGTTCTCCACTTCCAACATACGTAGTCCGTAGGTGGTAGTACCTCTACAAGATCTACTTCCACACCTCTAGCACGAACTTCGCACGGATGCTTGCTGCCACACAGTATTGTCGAAGAATCTTTTGCTTTTGTGTAGCAACGCAGCGGAGACATTTCTACTTCTCCATTTTCCGCAGACAGAATCTCTGCTAGAAAGATCGGACATGCTCGGAACCCAAAATCTGCAGCTGCCCACTCCATTGCTCTACTCCATCTAGAAGGATCTGCAATAGTGGCCACAGTTGGTCGTACACGAACTCCAGCAATCCTACCTGTACCTGTGTGCACATACCATGCTACAAAGATCTCTCCACACGGTTTGTCTCCTAGCACAAAACATCTATCGATGGATTTTGCTAGATTTTCCCATTGTTTGTACGGAGGTTGTACGACGAATAGATTTGCCCCCGACACTTTCTCTTCTGCTTCTGCAAGCACCTCTAGTGCTGTCTCTTTGGAAATATCTGGAGAACCGTAGACCGAAACCTCGATTCTAGTGCAACCTCTTCGTTGTACATCCGCATGTTGGAATGTTTTCCGAAGATGGTCGTTTGTGCAATCTGCGTAGTCTGCTAGATGCCCACCAATGCTTGCTCGTACTTCTCCTGCCTCGAAATTGGAAACTACCTTGTTGTACAATTTCGTTCTAGTGGTTCTGTTGTCTCTGGTTTGTACCCAAGAGCAAACATGGTTCCCTACTGTACCTGTGTTGTCTAGAATTGTTCCTACATCATCTTTTCGAACCCTCCCCATCCTCTATTTTTCCCTTGCATCGCAAAGTATTTCTCTTTCTCTAGATGTTCTACCAAAGCGGTCTATCTTGTGTACCGGAAAAGTCTTTCGTGTAGTCCACACAGTAGATTTCCATTCCAACTGCTCGCAATCTATTTTGTAGAGCTGGTAGCTGCTCTTCTAGAATTTCTATCGCTATTTCGGACACCGCTATTTTTGCAACAAACAATGCGAAGGGGTTTGCCCCTTGGTGTATTTCTACCCACCTTCTTTTTGCTATGCTTCCACTAGCTTCTTCTATGCGTTCTACAGTATTTCGAATGGAACTATTTCCAAACTCTTTCTCGCGTCGAATTGTATGCACGATTGTAGTGTGTAGTGGTTTGCTATCCTTCCCAATTGTTTCTCTAGATGCAATTGCTATTCTACCCACACAATTTTTCGCAGACCCCTTTTCCCCAGTTGTGCAAGATGCTTTGTTTCCTACTACTACGCATTCTTCTCTATCTAGGTACCCAAACACGTACAAATCGTCTACAAATGCTGGCAAACCTTCTAGAGGTTGCAAATTTGTTTGTCCCTCGTGGTTTTCGAGGTAGTCTACGCGCCCAATGTCGGACACAAGATTGTTTTTCGAATGCGTTCTCCAAGAGCAAATGCTTGGAAATACTTTTCGCTGCTCGGATACCCATCTCTTGGAAAGTTTTCGTATATGCCATTTTTCAAACTTTGTTGTCGAATACATATACAACAACATATGTTCAATTGGTTGTTCGAGAACATTTGGACAATTTTGGGAATTTTTGGTACTGTTGGGAAACTATTCGAAAGATTCTATCGAGACCATCGTAGACGGAAAATGTACTACAAACATCTAGATTTTGGTGCTAGAAACGCTTGCTTTGGTTTTCTCTAGATTGTGGTTGTCGAAAACAGGGTTGTCGGCGGGATTTTTGCGCTCTTATAACGGTTTGTATCATGAAGATATTTCAACATATGGTCTGGAACTTCATCTTCCTCCACTACACGATTTATAAAGATAGGTGACATTTCTGAAAAGGTTGCGTATAAACTGTCAGGAACACGGATGTCGACCTCCGCAAACCCAAACCAAGTACCACTCTTAACTCTGTTGGTGAAATCATCTATCCTAGTCTTATTAAATGGGGTTGAAGTCTTTGTTAAAACACCCTTGCCACAAGGCATGTCCCTGGCGAGCGTTGAGAGATAAAGAGCGTTAGCGTCCAATCCTATACAGATTTACATTTTTTTCCATTACCATCTGGGTGGATCTTAACCTTGTAACACCAACCTCTGCATGTCTTGTAAATACTATAGAAGGTCCTCCAACTAGTGCACCTTTCAACATTTCATACTCTTCCTCTTCAGGCGCAAATAGTGGTGGACATTTCTTGCGAACTTCTGCGCTTTCTTTAGTCTTATAAGTTTTAACATATTCTTTAATTGTTCCTCTCAAAATATATTGCAATGCGACTCCTGGAAGGGTAACGGCGTCTTTAAACATATCTATTCCTTTGAGTGAATAAAAGTTAGACATCTTCTCTAGAGCTTCTAAAAACGGAGAAACATCTAGATCGTTGTAATATTCTAACCAATCTTTGAAACTTTCCATACCTCTTGCTTTATAAATTTTAACACACGCGGCTAACTCCTCAGGTTTAATTGTATTACTAGGTGCTAAGCTGTTAGTCCAACATTCGATAGGTGGTAACCCTTGGTAGTTTAACTTATCATAATTTATCAAACCACTCGTATGGAAAGAATGATTTATTACATTCGCAACCGTATGCGCGTACCCATTTATCATAACTCACACCTGGAGATAGATACATTCTCACATCTAGAAATTTTAATTCTGGAGTCATCAAATAAACGGTCGTATTTGCTTTCTTACCAACCATTACTTTATCTGTAGTATCTGATATAATCCCTACTAAATATTTCTTAATAACATTCAAATCGTATGATCCACAGTTAAATCCTAATGTAGGAACCTGTGAAATCCATCTTGTGATTTCTTTCTGCTGGACGGTTGGAAGTAGATCGAAATCGGTTGGAAAACCGTATACTGGATTTTTACCAACTTCTTCTCTTATCTTATCTCCGCGTTTAGATACTTCTTTCATAAATCGTTTAACTAGTTTCTCTGGGTTTGTATCACAATGTGC
The DNA here is from genome assembly GCA_029237695.1 of Conchocele bisecta. Taxonomy (NCBI): domain Eukaryota; kingdom Metazoa; phylum Mollusca; class Bivalvia; order Lucinida; family Thyasiridae; genus Conchocele; species Conchocele bisecta. The sequence continues at coordinate 8,123,080 of CM055267.1, forward strand.
ACAACTTTTCTAGTTAACGTATCACCAACACTTACACTTATTGGAATATGGGTATCAATCACATCTAGATCTTTTATGAGTCTGTCTGGAGAACTCTTAACCAGTAAAGACTCAAAATCATACACTATTTTATATGGATAAATTACTGTTGGGGGTGTTGAAATAGGTGGTGTTATGGCTTTCTTTCTCTGCTTATCGTACTCACATTCCCAAATTGTAACTAAATTATATGAATCTCTAATTATTAAATCTCGCGTAATTGTGTTTGCATACTTATCTTGTCTATTTTGCTGTACTATGGCGTGGACAACCGTGCCAGTAACATCCGTGAAATTGATAAACTGTCTTGGTTTCGGAACAATATCCATCAACCGGTGCTTTCATTATTACTCTTTCTCCACCGTGACCACAAACGGCCGTATGAATATGATGATTTTTGGAAAGCTTATTCATCCACTCTATAGATTTCTTACTACAATGAGGTTTAGGGTAAAATGCTTTCTCGAATGCAGATTGTGGTCTGTCTATTTCCAGGCCTTTACAAGATACTTTAGTTTGACCGCGATTGCAAGTTTGCGCGTGTCTCGCGATACAGTGGGATTGAGTAAATCGTTGTTGACAATTAGGGCAGGCATAGTTTTGCGTGGCCTTTTTCATGTCTGTTATAAGAAACGCGTGATTGTTGTAAATACCTATCTTCATTTTCATAACACCAATTTCTTCATAGTGGGCAGCTGTATGTCTGATATACCAAGTGCCAGTTTCTTCCGGCTCATACGCTTCAATCCCAACTTTGAAACATTCTTCAACAGTATTAAGATCCTCAAAACCTATAGGACCGTCTTTTTTACGCTTTCCCACAAGGAAATCTTGATATTTTTTGTTTAAAGATTGTATCTCTTTTATTGATCTATCAGCTCTCAATGATGTGTCTTTATATAAAGCTAAACATCTGAACAGACATAAACTATCGTTGAAAGTGTCGAGTGGTTTTATCCCTTTCTTATTTCTCAACCAGTTCGGGAGTTTTCCACCACCTAGTGCAGTTACTTGTGTATCTCGTGGTGAAACCTGACTGGTGTAAATAATTTTAATTGTTGTGCTTAACCATCTTACGAACAACCATTTCGTATTTGGTCTATCTATTTTATCAACGTTCAATCTATTTTCTTCCTGCATTTTAACCCATTGGCGTACCCCAACAGACCCTTCAAATGTGGGACTTCCTGAAATGTTTCTACCAAATGTTATTATGTTAGGTTTCCCCCCATCATCAACCTCCTCAATGTGTTGCAACTTATACGCGTATGAATATCTTAAATAAAAACTACCTGTCATCTTATTATCGAGCTGTTTCATGAGTCTTCTTGAGGAATTACGATCAAGATTTCTCTTTATTGTGATTGTTACACGTCGTCCTCTCACTATATTAACCCCAAATCCCTCTATATCTTCAAGTATTTCTGGCCCTTCTTTCACTATCTTACTTACTAGTGAGGTGTTAATCTTACGCTTCGGTTTTTTAATAAGTCCAACACCTTTAGATAACAGTACAGCTTGCGCTTCTGAGTTTATTGTATCTGATATTTTATTTATATCTTTCTTCTCAATATTTTTAAAAACCCCTTTAGCTGCGGATCTCCGCATTCTACTCCATATTATATCATTCTTTCCCTCGGTTATCAACTTTTGAAGTCTTTTCTCTTTCATCCTCATGGTAAAAGGTATACCCATTTTGGTTAGATCGCTCCTCAATGTATCAATGTTTGTGGGGAGTCCTTCTATACCGTCAACAAGTTGTTGATATACTGCAGGACTTTGTCGGCTCATATTACTCAAGTTCATATTTGTATATGATTTGATAATATTGTTGTTTATATATATAAATAATTAATGTTTTTTAATTGTAAATTATCTGCATAAAAATTATAGGGTTTTTCAATTTTTGTTTTTAGTAGTTTATTAACTATAACACAACTATCTATAAACTTTCTACTTCATTCACCTTTTATGCTCTATGGATATAAAACACTGTAATTAATGCTTATTACATTAATTTGTTTATAGGGATTTTATACTATATTGTAGGTGTGGAGTGTTTGTTTCACTCTGTTATCTTGTTATACAAAAACGGTAACGTACTGATACCCTATATACTACTCAGTAGAACAGCAGGCTGACTGACTACACGTTATACCGACCACAGTAGCACAGCAGACTGACTGACTACACGTTATACCGACCACAGTTAGAACAGCAGGCCTGACTGACGACGTTATACCGACCCAGTAGCACAGCAGACTGACATGACTACGTTTATACCGTCCACAGTAGCACAGCAGGCTGACTGACTACACGTATACCGTCACAGTAGCACAGCAGACTGACTGACTACACGTTATACCGACCACAGTAGCACAGCAGACTGACTGACTACACGTTATACCGACCACAGTAGCACAGCAGGCTGACTGACTACACGTTATACCGACCACAGTAGAACAGCAGGCTGACTGACTAGTTTTACGACCAGTAGCACGCAGGCTGACCTGACTACACGTATACCGACCACAGTAGAACAGCAGGCTGACTGACTACACGTTATACCGACCACAGTAGCACAGCAGACTGACTGACTACACGTTATACCGACCACAGTAGAACAGAGGCTGATGCTAGACGTACCGACACATTAGACAGCATACTGACTGACTACCAAATACTTTGACACAGTAGCAACAGCAGGACTGACTAAAACGTTATACGACCGTTAGTAGCCACAACAGACCTGACTGATAAGCGTTTATTCCGACAACAGTAGCACAGCTGACTGACTACACAATTATACGACAGTAGCACAGCAGACTGACTGATACACGTTATACCGACCATCAGTAGCACAGCAGACTGACTGACTGCACGTTATACGACACAGTTGCATAGCCAGATGGGACCGACTTCACGTTATAGACACAGTAGCAGCATAGACTGACTGATTCACGATTATACCGACCACAGTAGCACAGCAGACTGACTGACTACACGTTATACCGACCACAGTAGCACAGCAGACTGACTGACTACACGTTATATACCGACCACAGTAGCACAGCAGATGACTCGATACACGTTATACCGACCCAGTAGCACAAGCAGACTGCACTGGGATATACACGTTATAACGACCACAGTAGCACAGCAGACTGACTGACTACACGTTATACCGACCACAGTAGCACAGCAGACTGACTGACTACACGTTATACCGACCACAGTAGCACAGCAGACTGACTGACTACACGTTATACCGACCACAGTAGCACAGCAGACTGACTGACTACACGTTATACCGACCACAGTAGCACAGCAGACTGACTGACTACACGTTATACCGACCACAGTAGCACAGCAGACTGACTGACTAACTTGAATGTATACCAGTATATTGTGAGATATATTACGTATTTTTTGGCCAGCGTTTGGTACCCGGCCGTGTTACCGGACGGACGAGAACGAGGGTGAGTGGGGCGTGGCCGACATCGACAACTGCATCTCCTTGTCACTACGGACACTCAAGTACAAGGTACGGCCCCGATGTAGCAAGACATTACCTTTGTTAAATAAAAGGTTTTTTAAATGATCCACATAACACACAAACCCAGACTGCTGTGTAGCTATGCACTAATGTACCCATCCAGGGGCGACCCCCCCCCCCCCCACACACACACGTTCAGCCACGAAGTTAACATAGATCACAGTTTACCACCCTTTGGAGTCTGAATTTAAATGACGTAAAACACAGGAAAGTGCATTTCTGGGACGTCTAGATTTCAACAATTTTGTCCTGGGGGGGGGGGAGGGGGGGGGGGGTGCATGCCCCCGGACCCCGCTAGCATACTCGCTTCACTCCGTGGAGCTCGAAAATAGGACAACCCCCCCCCCCACCCCCCCACCCCCCACCCCCACCTCACCCCCCCCCCCCCAGGTTCCCCAAATGCTGGATCCGCCCCTGTCATCGAATGTAGTATTCCTATCTAAATACAAACTGTACCACGAATTCCTAGTCAAGCCCTCGCAAATATTGCTGACTTGTGACATATACTAGTCTACATGTACATGTTTTGTAAGCATACGCTAATAATGAACCCACATATGAAGATACAAATATAAATCAATTATGTGGGTCGCAGTAATATGCTAATGTACCCTTCTACAAATGTTGCTGTGGCTGGAGAAATGGGGCTGATGGGATCTGCAACCAGTGTAGCTCCTGGCCAAATAGCGCACTCCTGCATCCTGATAACGATCTGCATCGCTTGGTAGAAGCATGGCGGTCATTTCGCTGATGGAATGGCGAACATGCAGATCGGGATCAGACTCCATAAATCATATTTGGGTGTCTCATCTGGTATGCTCATATGTTTATACATGTACATGGATGCAAGTGGAAGTCCAAGCTCGTTTGAGATGGGATAGAAGAACAATTGGGATTGGTGTAAAATGTCATTTATTTTTAAATGACGATGGCTAGCACATGGTACCAGCCGTACTGTTAATGACAGAATAAATGTCATGTTTTTCAATTGACTAAATGGCTAGTACATGGTACTAGCCGTACTGTTAATGACATGAGTTAGATTTTGTATAACTGCTCCCATCTAAAAGGTGGGCATACACATCCGCCTGAGGAAAGCCCATAATCCGAGCTGAATATTCACAAAAACATTATATTCAGATCTTGACCTGGCGCCGGGTCCATGCCGCCCAGGCATCGAGCCCAACCCCAAGAGTAATACGATCAGCTCGATCATCATCAGAATCTTTGGTTATGACAAAAGTTTAGCTCTCAAGCCTCAAGCCATTAGGTACATGAGGGCCCAAACTATGTAGGTCGGCAGTCCGGTAAGGATGGACCCCGATTGTTAATTGACACATCGCATGCTCCCACAACACACTCAAAATTGGGAGGTGGTGGGGAGGAGGTGGTTAAATTTTATTTTCTAAGAATCTCTCCTGAACAAAGGCAGCTAATTTATGCTATCACGTGACCATAATTCAGGGGAGATAACTTTTGTTGACCAGCTGTTTGATGCTTGCGTTATTTCGGCCGCACCTACTCTAAGGCCTTGCACGCCGTTACGCAGATGTGAACCCAAAACATATTATCTGCAATAATATTCCTTTGGGTGTCTATCTGGTATGCTCATATGTTTATACATGTACATGGATGCAAGTGGAAGTCCAAGCTCGTTTGAGATGGGATAGAAGAACAATTGGGATTGGTGTAAAATGTCATTTATTTTTAAATGACGATGGCTAGCACATGGTACCAGCCGTACTGTTAATGACAGAATAAATGTCATGTTTTTTTTTTCAATTGACTAAATGGCTAGTACATGGTACTAGCCGTACTGTTAATGACATGAGTTAGATTTTGTATAACTGCTCCCATCTAAAAGGTGGGCATACACATCCGCCATAGTCATAGATGTAACATGTCGCTAGTCACATGTACATCAATGACACGCCCACCCGTAGGACTTCCAATTACAACCAATAAACCGCATATAACTCCACAATCAGAAAGGCATGTAATATTGCAACACAACATGTATATTTAACACCAACACTTGCCTACCTTGACTAGTAGGACGATAACTAACATTGGCTATGAACCACGTTATCTGAGACCAAACGTCACCAGTGCACGTGCATGTAATTGCGCGACTGTCAGACTACACTGTACACTCGAGCAACTACACCCACAATAGCTGGCTATTATCCACACATTACAACGTGACCTTCGTACATTATATACATAAATTGGACATGGTTCTTCTCTCAGTGCACATGTGCGGAGTTGGACGAACGCCAGTCTACACTGTGCATCCCTACATCACCGCCCAAACCCACTGGCGATTCAGCACTTATTCGTTTATCAGTGCCAGTGCGTGCATTGCGCGAAAGTCAGACTACACTGTACCCTCGAGCAATTACACCCACAATAGCTGGCTGTTATCCATGCATTGCGTGACTTCGTACCTTATTTACATAATTTGGATATAGTTCTGTATCAGTGCATTTGCGCAACGATGAATGAATGCCAGTCTACACTGTGCATCCACACATCCCTGCCCAAACCCACTGGCGATCAAACACCTCTTCCGTTCCATCATTTACCCGCGCAAGCGTGTGCACTCGCGCAAATGTCAGACTACTCTGTACACTCAGCGAATACACTCGCATACACTGGCCGATATACCGTATGCACGCAATGAGTGGACTTACAATACATTATTTACATAATTTCAACATTGTCCACATGACAACATGAAGCATCATATTGGTAATAGTGTAAAAACAGTAGTACACATAGGAAAATACATAATATCAGTCAATACTGTGTCAGTAGCACTATACCCTCACCATACACGGAGACCTTGAAGTAGAAATGCAAAGAATTTGTGTTTCTTCCTTTAAAGAAACTTGGATTTTAGACTAAATTCTGCATTATTAAGGATGCATAATAATCGACAGGTATAACGTATTGACACACCAATGGGCATTGGAGAATTATGACATTTCTACTTCAAGTACTAATCTACAGCTGCAGTACTGGCAGCCGAATGTAGTTGTGTACTGCATCTGAAGACCACCTGCCCATTTTTCGTATGGCTTCTTCTGAATGACCCTCAAGTAGTGCGGCACTAGCCGCTCCAATCCTAAAACTATGAGGCTTGTAGCGTGTCGGATCTAAACCCAGAAACGACACCAAAAGTTTCATTTTTTCCAAGACGAACGAATATGACTGGCAAGCCGTTTGAAATTGAAACAAGGGGCCAGATGCGTGTCGGAAAACCTGGCGGTAAGCATACAAAGCTAAAACGGGACAGAACTGAGCTTGACGACATGAAAAATGCAGCACAACTGGCGATGACCCTTTCTTATGTTTGTAATGATGCAGTGTAATGTTTAAACCACAAAGTTTTCCATTTTCTGTCACAAACTGTGCATCCGCCACTTGCAGCACATGTGACGGATCTGATGACGTTTTCAGACACAATTCTCCCATTCTGAAGAATCCATTATATGCTAATAGAAAAATAGCGGGTAACAACACGCGATATTGCTGTGCAGTGATGGTTATAGGAATAGACTCCAACAGCTGCCGTAATATTTGTTTGGTAATTGGTAAGCGAGAATCGACACTACCTTTTAGTTTCGAAATCTCCCTCAAACACTTGCGCACTAAAAATGAGTCAACTGGGTCCGCAAATCCATGCAATTTATGTGTAAATGCTATGGCTGAAGCATGTGAAGCAATTGTGCTTGAGTGCTTAAATGGAGAGTATCAGCGGGAACCCAATCATCAAACAAAAACAGCGACTTCCCATTGAAACTGGACATGAACACATTCCATGCAGCCAAATCAGCTCTAGCCTCCTGAGTCAGACGTATCTTATATTGTGGCCTTGCAACACCCCTCGTCAGATCATGCAGACGTCTTAAAAAAGTGCGACCTGGAACCACTACCATTGTGGCAAAATTCAGCAAACCCAACAATGATTGTAACTCGTGTAACGTAACTCCGTTTCCTTTCTGCATATCATTGAGCGATGTACGAATTCTCTCAACTTTGTCATCCGGCAATTTGATAACCATTGCTTCGGAATCAACTTCAATACCATATATGATGATTTGAGTAGTTGGGCTAACTGTTTTGTCAGATTTGAGCGGAATTCTCAATTGCGCACACAACATCATAAATTGATCCAATGATTGCTGACACGCAGATGAGTTTGGTTCTCCAGCCAAGAAAAAATCATCTATTAAGTGACTGATGTTTGCATTAAACTTTGTCTGCATGATCCAATGTAGAGCCTTGCTAAAACACTCAAACGTCTGACAGCTTGAACTCAACCCGGCTGGGAGACAACGGTCCATGAAATATATGTTCTGACCATTACTGAGGGGAAATGAGAACCCCAACAACTCATAATCAGCTGGGGACATCGGAACCAAACGATATGCGGTCTCACTATCAGTTTTTGCCATCAATGTAGCATAGCCAAGACGTTTGACTATTGCCACAATGTTATCAATAGATTCATAAGACACTTGTGTGAATACTTTGCTTATTCCATCGTTAATGGACTGACCGACTGGGAAGGATAGATCATGAATAAGTCTGAATGAATTGGCGTCCTTCTTGGGAATAAGCCCCCAGGGGTGAACAAATCAAAGTTGGAGGTGGTACTGTAAATGGACCCAATATCCTATCAGCATTAAGTTCTTTTTGAATTTTTGACTGGAGAATTTCTATATTATCCAAGGCTGAACGGTGATTTTTACAATATTGAAACTGCGAGGGCCCTCATACGGGACTTTAAACCCGAAAGTAAACCCCGAAATCAGAAATTCTTGCTTTTCATTATCGTATCCATGCACCCACTCCCGTAACTTACCAACGTCTATTGGCGTTGGGAGTGTTCCTTCGGAGGGTGTATGGGTTGGGACCACGAAAGGGCTGTGAATCGGTGTTGGGAATCGAATGGGCGACGGTGCAACTGGGTTCCCCACAGATCGCGGGACAAATGGCTGACTGACTACTGGGGCTGGTTGTACACCAGGACGAGCAGTATTGTATGGTCCCCTAGGACGGACAAGGGCGAAACACTTGAACCTGGGATGCCTAGCACCAATCCCGAGCAGACATGAGCATAAGAGCACACAGGCTTAGCACAACCTGTCTGCTTATTGTAAGGCCAACATGGGGCAGCGGGTGCCGAATTAGTGGCTGCAGGTGGGGCTGTCACTCCTTTCAAAGTGACAGCTCTCAACCACAGCTCCTGGTGCAATGCACCCCAGAGGGAGAGGCTGGAACTGGCGGTGTTCCCTGAAAGATCTGTCATAAAAAGTGAAAGCCTGATGGCCATATGCTTTTGCCAAGTCCTGGACTACTGTGATGCAGGACAGTAAGCCGGACACGGAATCAGGGCGACGCTTCGTATATATATCCATGAAGATATAGAAAGCCCGAAGCCACATCTCCAGCGACAAATATCTTGCCTTGGGCTTCGATGTCACCCTGACTACCGCGTCCGACTCATCCTCCTGTACACTGAATCCCATGTTGTATGATCCAGCACCTGGCAAAAGCAGTGCCAAGTCAACAAACTTATCCTCCCATATTTGAATTTTAAGCTTGTCCGAAACATGGAAGGACAAGCCAAGATTGTACCCATGTATATTTGTAAGTGGGAGCTGAGGGGTGGTACAAGTACCCTGACCACTAGCCATTGTGTGATTGTCCACCAACATATGGGGCACGTTCAACAGTGTACTGCAACGTCATCTGGCTGACCGGGAGTGTGGGACGCCGATACTGTTTGTAATTGGCTACAAAACGTTCCATCTGGCCGCTCTGCTTGTGGAAACAGCCCACTATCCCTCATTTTTGCGAACAACTTTTCCACAATTCTGTTTTCGTTGACGTCGCTTCTGCCACTGGCCTCGTCCGTCTCGACCGCCTCGACCGCAGCACGGCTCCGGAGATGCCTGGTCTTCGCCCGGGCCTTCGGCATGGCTCTGCGAATGGGATTAGTGAATCTGAAACATTAGCTTATAAAGTGTACATGCTGAGTATGAAAACATCACTGCAGGTTCCACTTACCACTTTCAAGCCGCTAATAGCTTAAAATGTGTACACACACAGTGATTTAATTATGAAAATCTGATAATATGAGATAATCTTGCTTGCCTATGACACAACAGCAACTGGATCACATCGGCCAGCTAATTGGATGTATTCGTGCAGTCTGATCCGGCCCCACACTGTTAGTGAATGTCAATGAAGTTACATTAATGACACCAGCAGGTGACTAGATTCCAAACATAAAGTGTGAGTGTGCAACAGGCCAACAGGCGCATGTACATAGTCACTAACTCAGCTAACACTCCACTAATTAGTTATCAAGTGCACACCAGAGTGACCTAACTCATAAAATTCTACAAATATTAAAAATTGTTAATGTTACATTTTTAGCGTGCAACAACAGCACAACTGATATGAGTACACACACCAGTGATCTCAATCATATGTTGATAAACTAACAAATTCAAATTGTATAGAGTGCAACAACAGCACAGCAACCTTATTGAGTACACACAAGTGACTCATGTATATATATGTCCTATAATTATTCATCAACATTAAAACAATTGTAATATACATCTTATACAGCTTGCAACAACAGCACAGACTGATGGTGTACACACTCCCATTGATCCTAATATAGGTGTTATAAATATTAATTTCAAATTTAACAAAAAGGTGCAACAACAGCACAACTTGATCATTGAGACACACACCAGTGACTCAAATTTCATAAAAATATTAAAGTAACTTTTACGAAAAGTGCACCACTGCATAGCATGATCATGGTGAATTTGTAATGTTTTATAACTATCAATTTGTAAATTACCCACATTAATGGCATTATAACATGTATAATCATTCAATTAAACAATAGTATGCACCTGTACCGCAGGTGTATATAATAGTCAATAGACAGATAGGCATAACACTAACTTCTACACAGAGTGCACTACACGACAGCACTAACACGGTACACACACATACCATGCACCTGCTGCAACGAGTGATATTTATATAAGAAATGCTATATTTAATTAATTCAGACAACATGCATCTTCTACGAGACCGTGAGGCTGTGAATTAAACCCGGGAGTGAGAGTGTGCAAAAAGAATGGTCACAAAAAATAGCAGTCAGACTAGTCCATTTACGAGCCGGCTCATCAGGATCTACACATTTTGCCAAAACCACTATACAGGTCTGTGGGGTTAAACGGGTTAATTGGAAAAAATGGAAACTTGTGAATACTATGAATGTAACCACCTGTTTATTATGGAGAGAACATATATCATGTCTACCAATGTGACAGACGCACGACGAAGTCCCGGACACTTCTCAGATATTTTGGAAATCCGACCTCCATCGACAAGTGGACCCCATCTGGACCAAACACATTGGAACTGGAATTCCACAATCCTGTACGGTGTCGCCAACAATACACTGCAGAATCCGGGTTCTGCTTGACGAGTTCCTCCAGATGTATGTTTGCCTCCAAAACATGGGCATTGAACTCATCATATGGGATGGCCACTCGTCTAAACACCTGGCACAGTCCAACTTTCTCCACCTCAAGTACATTTCGGAGGTATTTAGCATGGCTAAACAAGTGACGAGCAAACAGTTCAGGGAGTACGCAGGATCACATAAATCATTAGTGCCAATGTCCAGGACAACAATATCACACCCACGCAAAACATAGTCCTTCTTATGTAACCTGGAGAATTTACCATTCCGTAACAGCAGCCCACCATAACCAACAACGTCCACATCAAATTTAGCAGTGTCTAACCCAAGATTGTAGTTGTCTGCATGGCTATCAACGAACGATTTCAGTTTCTTTAAGCTGTGCCCAAAAAACACACACTTTGAGCGGCTCCGGCATATTTACATATTTACAGGTGATCAACAATCAGGCCAAAACACAAGAGGTCAACAACATGACACAATAAACACGCCAACACACGGAAACTAATGACGCAAACTCAACACACAATACCGTGTCAACACAACATGACACAATAAACACGCCAACACACGGAAACTAATGACGCAAACTCAACACACAATACAGTGTCAACACAATCAATAGTTTACCAATTGTATGGCTATAATATAGTGTTCAAATAAACACATAAAACCTGTAAATAACCAAATTACTTAAATTTTATTTTCTAAGAATCTCTCCTGAACAAAGGCAGCTAATTTATGCTATCACGTGACCATAATTCAGGGGAGATAACTTTTGTTGACCAGCTGTTTGATGCTTGCGTTATTTCGGCCGCACCTACTCTAAGGCCTTGCACGCCGTTACGCAGATGTGAACCCAAAACATATTATCTGCAATAATATTCCTTTATCCAGTGTCAGCCAGGCCCACATCTATGTATTTACATGGTACAGTGGAACCTCTCTAAACCGGACACCATGGGAGGTCAGGGTGTCCGGTTATGAGAGGTTCCACTGTAATTAAGAACTCGATGGCCATGTTTTTTGTAATTTTCTGCTATGAACAAACAGGACAATGACATACATTGCATTGAAACCCACCTAAGTTAGACACAATGTTATCCCCATGTGTTCGGTTTAGAGGGTTTTCACTGTACCTGTAGATCTAAATAGAGGCTGCATTGCGGGGATATCAGTAAATCTTCAGCTTACATGCTGCAGTTCCGGCGCTACCTGCTGGCCGATTACATCAAGGAGAGCACACTGCTGGCCCTGGGGCGCGGGCTGGTGAACCACACGGCCGCCACCGCCTACACCAACCCAGTCGATGTGGCCACGGTGATCGACATGCTTCACATGCTCGTCCACACCCAGGCCAATGTCATTGTACTGAATGTGGCACAGTGGACCGACGGGCGCCAGACGTATGCCCGGGCCCAGCAGACGTTCCCCACACTAGACGACACCAAACAGTTCATGGAGGTACGCAGTCGCGGAGACTAGTTGCGAACATTAACTCTTGAAATATACTCCCATACAGTCCGTAGTAGTCTACTATGGACGTTAGGGGATTAGATTGCAAGAGTTAATGTTCGCAAGTTGCGATCAGTAACTCTTGAAATCTACTCCCATACCTTCCGTAGTAGTCTACTACGGACGTTTGGGGAGTAGATTGTAAGAGCTACTGTTCGCAAGTTGCGAACAGTAACTCTTGAAAGCTACTCCCATACCGTCCGTTGTAGTCTACTACGGACGTTAGGGGAGTAGATTGCAAAAGGTACTGTTCGCAACTAGTCTCCCGGACGGGAGTATAAAGTAGTGTTACCGTTCCGCAACTGTGTTCTTCACTACTGCAAATTATAAGGTGGTAGCATTTTGAAAATATCTCAAATTAATGTGACTGACTAGACTGAAAATTTATTTATCGTTATAGTGAACAAACGTAAACTTCATATATTGGTGGATCAAGGCTCAAATAAAGAATTAAAAATAATTACTATTACATTTATTCAGATAAAATTAAAATCTACCTGAAGTGTGTTATAAGATAATGGGGCCCGTTTAACTAAACTTCGTACGACTAAAATGTTTGTAAGTGCAAAATGATGATAGTCTGTAAATTTCAAATTAACAATGTTTTCTTGTAAACAATTATTGGATTTACTTTTATTGAGCATAGGCTGCATAAATAATCAATTGCAATTTCCAGACGATCCTAAATTTGCACTTAAGAACATTTTAGTCGTACGAAGTGGACCACCGCATATACATGTATTAGTGGACAACACTACCGTACTGACTCGTTACAGATAATATCGGACATTGTGAACAATCTACTGGACGAGAAACACGAGCTGGGTTGGAACGCGACGCGGCCACCAGGGGTCGAGGGTGACAACCTCATGAAGGTCATGGAGACGTTCGCGCACGTACTCTCGCGCAGCCTGCAGAACCACGTTACAGACGGTCATATTGCCGGCGCTGTCGGCTTTGAAGAAGCATTTCTAAAGACTGCAAGACATGAAATAGGTGAGATATTTCATGCATTGTCACCGTTGTTGTAACCCGAATTCTTTGTATGTAACGCAGGGCGACTTGTAAGTCGTCCATAATTCTCTGTCTGTAACGCAGGGCGACTTATAAGTCGCCCTGCGTTACAGGCAGATAATTTGGGTTAAGTTTAATGAAGTTGCGTAACTGCCGACAGTTAGTTCTGATCAGCGTTCATAGACGATGGAGGAGCCGCTGTCTATGCCATCATCAAATGGCGCGCGAACGTTTACTGAGGGAACTTGAGATTTTATTTATCCGTTCAATCTTGTCCATATTATTGAAAGTGCATGTATATGAGATGACCACATTACTTTTAGCACGATTGCACGTCAGTATCACACATTGGTGCTGCAACACCGCGTAGGTGTAAAACGTCTCATCGGTTGTCTTGACGAACTGACACCCTGCTCTACTTAGAGCTATCGAACAAACGCATTATCGTCTAATAACGGGGCAAATTTCTTTCGCCGGCCACTAGATGTGTTTATGCAGTATCTTCTGCATGTTGGTGAATGGGAATTTTGTCGGGAACCGATGCTTATTTCGACGTAAAATATTTTATGCCGGCGCGGAGTGGAGCATCGATGAGTATGGTCGACGATTCGCACGCTCCTTCTGCGCTGGTCGACAACCAGTTACACATCAAGCAACTTGATTGACTAAGCCTGAGCTGTGCTACAGCTCAGGCTCAGACAATAAAATAGCTTGACTGCGATTTGGCATTGCCAGTAGATGTTCAGAAACGTTGAGAATTTGGGCAATATTAACGCAGGCGGTTGTGTAGCCAAGTAACACATACCACCAATTGTGTTGCAGAGTTAAGTGTCGAGGCACAGTGGGTGGAGCGGTTCAAGGGAACACAGTTTCCGTCCTGGAGAGACGCCCAGTTAGGAGTGCAGTCGAAGTTCGGAATGATAGAGCTGTCAAAGACGTTTCTTACTGTTTCTAACCAATCCGACCTGCCAGGTACAGATATATATATATATCCGGATATATATCCGTCATGTATAACCAATCCCGCATGCTGGGTTTATATGCCTAGTCAGCAATGCAGATACTCCATCATCAAATAAATTTAGCATTGGCAAGCACAAACAGATGCAAACAGATGCAAATCCACGACGTATAATAATCGTATACGGTATAGGCTATATTGTAAATACTCGTTCATAAATTATCAATAATAAACTGAATAGTAGAAGTATGTAATACTAATAATGTACTACCCTGTCGAAGAGAGCAAGCACTGTAGCCTATTTCACCAACATTGCAAAGAATACTTATCTTGCAAAGTATACTTTGAGGGAGAAATTTTCAATTTAAGGATAAATTTATTAATCTTTCTTTTACTGAATTTATTACATTATCACAGCCATTTTGGCTGTGATAATGTAATACATTCAGTATAATAATTCTGCATACTTTTAATCATCAACTATATGCAGTCGTTAGTTCTATATGAAATAATACATTTCGGGAAAATAAATGATTACTCCCTCAAAGTATACTTTGCTAGATAAGTATACTTTGCAATTTTGATGAAATCAGCTACATATGCACAATAATTGTGGAAACCCGGTACGGCACTTTTATTAGATACTCGTACCTTTGTTATTGATAGTGTTTTATTGGTAGTTGTCCTTCGAACCGAATTCAGCAGCCAAATTCTGGGTTTATTGAGAATGTTGGCCTTCCGTTTAGATTGGGTATCTGTACAATCCACATACGCATTGCTGATTGATGCTTCGAAACAATACATGTCATCATCAGTTGGAAGATTTACGTGAACTAGCGTGTTATATTGTGTCCATACACTTTGCTTTTCCTTTCGTTTGGTTTCAGCATTTGTAAAGATTTGCAGCCTAAGATTCAGAGGAATGTACCAAATACTACCAAACCATGATACAAAATCGTAAGTATAAAATAGTAAGCATTGTTTGATACGTCAACATATTCTATATGATCCACCATCTAGAAATACAGTGTGTACATACTTAACCATGTGACGTACGTGAACTACATGTTATTAATATACTTATAAACATGTAGAATGTACAGCATGCTTCGGATATTAATTGCACGACTTGACAACATAGTTATATCTTTATACTTAACGGCAGATTACATTTAACGTGTTTAAAGTGAATGTCAGATGCACATTACATGTATATTGTTTGCATTGCTCTATGATATCATTGCTTTGCACTGATTGCCATTGGGCGATGTAAACAATATCGTCCCATGCAATGGTGTTCATAGAGTGATGCGAACAGCATAATACCAGGGGCGCGTTTCACTAAACTTCGTACAACTAAAATGTTCGTAAGTGCAAAAGTATGTGCCTGTAAATTCCACATTAACATTGTTTTCTTGAAAACAATTATTGGATTTACATTTATTGAGCATAGGCTGCATATGCAGCCTATGCTCAATAAATGTAAATCCATCAAATGAGATTTCCAGATGATCCTAAATTTGCACTTACCAACATTATAGTCGTACGAAGTTTAGTGAAACGGCCCCCTGGACCCTGTGGGTAGCTGGGTGTTGTGTGATTGCAATGATTTCCATAGAGCGACGCAAACAATATTAATGCTGTGACCATGGCCCTGTGGGTGGCTGGGTGTTGTGTGATTGCAATGATTTTCATAGAGCGATGCAAACAATATTAATGCTGTGACAATGACCCTGTGGGTGGCTGGGTGTTGTGATTGCAGCACGGGCAAGAAGGCGAAGGAAAACAACGTGAACACGCCCGTGATCGCAATGTTTGTGCACGCCGGAGACGCCGACCTCACCTCTAACCTCTCGACGCCCATCACGTTCCGGCTGCCCTACCTCAACGTACGTCCATACCACATCCCGATTAAGAACCCGTGGGACCCCGGATCATCACATGATTCATATATAATCGCTTCGTAAATGTGATGGGAACATTCTCATCTTAATATATCCTACACTGTACATGGTGTTGCCATGTCGGCCATATTAGTGTGTACAAGCCATCGGTCAATTGTATTATTGTGGCATTTGACACATACCACTACTAATATAACAAACACATTATTAAAAGTTGGTGAAACAGGATTCAAAGATATCAGAGAACAGCGTGCTATGCGTTGATTTCATCATATGTGTATATGCAAAGTCTGATATTTGAAGGATTTGTTGACCCTTTGTCAACATATTTGAGAATTCAGTAACGACTGTGTAACAGTAACAACAATACACAGTGCTGTATATATATATATCTGTATCATCACACATCTGTATCGAATTCAGTGACTTGTAAGCAGTTTTATGAGTGTATTGTTACTCGTTTACACTTACCTACTATGCGAGTAAATAAGGCTTGAACGGTACCTGTGGCTGATGTACTTCTAATAATAGACTGCGAATCCGTTTGATATTTTACACATTGAAAATGTGTCCATTGTATAGTTTGTGAACGATGGTAGAAAACTCAGATATCTTGCTTGCTGTGCAGTCTGCTGGAATAATATGTATAGAACGTTGTCATCATATATATCCGGGACGTGTTACACCAAACTTTATTAGATGATCTGCCATTATAGATACTTGATCACATGTATGATGCTAATTACATTTGTAATAATTAAAATACTGGCGAATCTAATTTATATTCGAACTATTTCCGAGTGAAAGGTGGCTTGATTACTTATATTTACATATCATTTTGTGATCTTTTAAGCCGTGTAAATGCTACTAAATGGCTTGAATACTATATTTAATCTTGCTTCACATAATTCTCCCGCAATTCATGGAAAACTAAGTTGCCATGTCGTGAAACAACACATCAGAAACGTCGTCCGACATACCGTAACGCAAATGTATTTACTGCACCTTGATCTCAATTGATATGGCCTGATATCTAGAAGGCAAGTGCAATGTGATTTTATTTAAACAATTAATACACCAGGTACGCCAGACAATGTCAACGATGTCACCCAACTGCTCCCGGTAGCCATTCCATTCGTGTGTTTCAATGATCAACGAACATATATGGCAAGGCAAATGTATCGTTATTGTAAACATGGTGATTCGTTTTAACATGTTCAACCCTACAGACCATAAAGTCGATACATGTATTGTTACAGACGTTCAACATATCCAATCCAGAGTGTGTGCGCCTGGAGCATGGCACCATCATCGGTGGCAGGTAATGTCCCGTCGATTACAGTTAGATCCCGGTGTTACGACCATATCAGTAGAACTGATGTTGTACCTATTGATAACTTGTGGTGAATACACATCGAAAATACAATTAAAATAGCCGCAATGCTTTTGTGGCCCGAAAATACTGTTCTGATCCCAATTACGTATAATGAACATAACATATGTATGACTCGCTCGATAAATCGGGCAACACATACATGTTATAAGTGTGTAGGGTTGTTGTCGTCTATTTCTATTCTGAGCATCAGTCAAAAGTATGTCTACTTTCAACTGATGATTGGTTTGTAATGTTATGCTATTGTGCAATGTATTCTGGAGTATAACATAAATATCATGTATTTGCCAAAATCAAATGTTATTCAATACAGTTCAACATAACATCTATGATATGTTTAAATTCAAATACATGTATATATGTTCGATTGGATGGGTGCTTGTAATCGTGTGTGCCTAATGGCATTAATGGACCATCTTACAAACTCGTTACTAACTGCTTGTTACAAATCCTCTGTATTGCGGCTCGATACCCGTCTGTTAAATGCATAGTTATTCGCACTGAATACGTCGTATCCTTTAATTGAAATGTTCAACACTGCATATGACTCCTGCAATATGAACAACATATTCAACGAACGACACAGAAACGTATTATTATTGCTGTAATTTATTATTGATTCAGAACTTGATGCATTCTCGAACAGCGATACCACCTCATTAAGGATCTTCCCAACAATCAAAATTTTTTTTGAGACGAAATAATAACATCACTGTACTCATCAATGTGGCATTCGCTATATGTGTTTGTGACTGAAGCAATGGTGCTACTCGTATTTGCGAAAAGTGTATGCCCAGGTCAGTCATTCGACCGAACAAACGTGAACGAAAGTATATTTCGAATACGGATTGACCCTGGTACAGTGTATCAACTTCAATTACTGATACAGCATTGTGTCAGTCACTGCGTGGTCAGCATGTACATGTCATTGTGAAAACGTAGCTCTTCAAAACACTCCTGGACCGGCAGGTACGGGAGTGTTTTGAAGAGTTGCGCTTTCCACCACGGACAGTACTAGGGTGTTGTGAAGAGTTACGTTGTCGCAACTAATGCACAGCTAGGCTCCTGATAAAAAAACCCAGATCAGGACCTACCGTGTACGTACACGTGTTTCAGGATCACGCGTTGGCGCTGGACGAGGGACGGTTGTGAGTTGCGCGAGGACAATGATCACGAGGGCGTCTGCGCATGCTCAGTGTCTGGCGTGTTCGCCATCACCACAGACATGTACAACGACAATGTGAGCGAATTTTATACTTTTATCATTACTTATCCGCAATTTTCATACAAAAAAAAATAGTTCTATTACTTATGTTATGCACGGAAGTATATTACCACCCATTTGAACCGTCTCGCCGGAACTATTCAAATGAGTGGTAACAACATATAGGCCTACATTTGATTTGAAATAAGAAAAATAGCAAATAAAAATACACATAGTTGTTCATACCCAATATCGGGGTATTCAACATGAAATTTGTTCACAGAACCACAGGTGATTGGAAAACAATCGCTCGTCAGTCTATAACATATTGTCTCTAACATAAGTGTACTTTATATTGGAAACTGGCACCTGTGAACAGAACATAGTAGACATTACGTATATCAAGTGGCTCGCGTGTGCAAATGTTTGTTTCCTTATTGTTGCAGTGGAACAAGGGTGAGGTGCGGCCAATCCTGATGAATTTCGCCTCCTATATCGGCTGCTGTGCCTCCGCCATCATGTGCCTGGCCACGTGTATCCTCCATGTGTATTACAAGTACGTGTGAGCCATGTGCAACACGTTTCATTGACCAACTATTCGTGTGAACATACATGGAATAGAGAATGTCCAACAACGTTGTTCGTCACTTATATTCGCCTTATATTACCATGATCTCATATACATTCTCATATTTACCTTTACTAACTACACCACTGGTGGAACTATTTTTTCTCTAAAGCGTCGTACTCATCAACCAATCTAACAAACTAGCGAACTGGGGGCCGTTTCACTAAATTTCGTATGACTAAAATGCAAAGTGCAAAATTATATGATTGTAAATTTAACATTAACCATGTTTTCTTGTAAACAATTATTGGATTTACATTTATTGAGGATAGGCAGCCTATGCTCAATAAATGTAAATCCATCAACTGAAATTTATAGACGATCCTAAATGTTCACTTACGAACAATTCTGTCCTACGAAGTTTAGTGAAACGGGCCACTGCTGCGATAGTAAAGCATTGCGTGTTCTATAAACACGTTTAGTGATCCAATAGTAGAGCATTGCGTGTTTTATAAACACGTTCAGTGATTCAATAGTTGAGCATTGCTGTTCTACAAACACGTTCAGTGATCCTATAGTAGAGCATTGCGTATTTTATAAACACGTTCAGTGATTCAATAGTAGAGCATTGCGTATTTTATAAACACGTTCAGTGATTCAATAGTAGAGCATTGCGTGTACTATAAACACGTTCATTGATCCAATAGTAGAGCATTGCTGTTCTATAAACACGTTCAGTGATCCAATAGTAGAGCATTGCGTGTTTTATAAACAGGTTCAGTGATTCAATAGTAGAGAATTGCGTGTACTATAAACACGTTCAGTGATCCAAAAGTAGAGCATTGCTGTTATATAAACACGTTCAGTGATCAAATAGTAGAGCATTGCGTCTTTTATAAACACGTTCAATGATTCAATAGTAGAGCATTGCGTGTTCTATAAACACGTTCAATGATTCAATAGTAGAGCATTGCGTGTTCTATAAACACTTTCAGTGATTCAATAGTAGAGCATTGCGTGTTCTATAAACACGTTCAGTGATTCAATAGTAGAGCATTGCATGTTCTATAAACACGTTCAGTGATTCAATATTAGAGCATTGCGTGTTCTATAAACACGTTCAGTGATCCAATAGTAGAGCATTGCGTGTTCTATAAACACGTTCAGTGATTCACTAGTAGAGCATTGCGTGTTCTATAAACACGTTCAGTGATTCACTAGTAGTGCATTGCGTGTTCTATAAACACGTTCAGTGATTCAATAGTAGAGCATTGCGTGTACTATAAACAAATTCAGTGATATCATAGTAGAGCATTGCTGTTCTATAAACACGTTCAGTGATTCACTAGTAGAGCATTGCGTATTCTATAAACACGTTCAGTGATTCAAGAGCATTGCTTGTTCTATGAACACGTTCAGTGATTCAATAGTAGAGCATTGCTTGTGTTCTATAAACACGTTCAGTGATTCACTAGTAGAGCATTGCGTGTTCTATGAACACGTTCAATGATTCAATAGTAGAGCATTGCGTGTTCAATAAACACATTCAGTGATTCAAAAGCATTTCGTGTTCTATGAACACGTTCAGTGATTCAAAAGTAGAGCATTGCGTGTTCTATGAACACGTTCAGTGATTCACTAGTAGAGCATTGCGTGTTCTATAAACACGTTCAGTGATTCACTAGTAGAGCATTCCGTGTTCTATAAACACGTTCAGTGATTCAATAGTAGAGCATTGCGTGTTCTATAAACACGTTCAGTGATTCACTATTAGAGCATTGCGTGTTCTATAAACACGTTCATTGATTCAATAGTAGAGCATTGCGTGTTCTAAAAACACGTTCAATGATTCAAGAGCATTGCGTGTTCTATGAACACGTTCAGTGATTCAATAGTAGATCATTTGGCTGTGTTCTTAATAAACCACGTTCAGTGATCAAATTAGTTGAGGCATTGCGTTCTTTTATGAAACACGTTCAATGATCAAATAGTAGAGCATTGCGTCTTTTATGAACACGTTCAATGATTCAATAGTAGAGCATTGCGTGTTCTATAAACACGTTCAATGATTCAATAGTAGAGCATTGCGTGTTCTATAAACACTTTCAGTGATTCAATAGTAGAGCATTGCGTGTTCTATAAACACGTTCAGTGATTCAATATTAGAGCATTGCTGTTCTATAAACACGTTCAGTGATTCATAAGGCATTGCGTGTTCTATAAACACGTTCAGTGATCCAATAGTAGAGCATTGCGTGTTCTATACTCGTTCAGTGATTCACTAGTAGAGCATTGCGTGTTCTAGTAAACACAGTGCAGTGTTATCAACTAGTAGGCATTGCATTGACAAACGTGTTATCATAGTAAAGAGCATTGCTGTTCTATAAACGTTCTGATTCACTAGTAGAGCATTGCGTGTTCTATAAACACGTTCAGTGTTCATTGACATTGCGTTTATAACGTTCAGTGATTCAATAGTAGAGCATTGCTGTTCTATAAACACGTTCAGTGATTCATAGTAGAGCATTGCGTGTTCTATGAACACGTATGATTCAATAGTAGAGCATTGCGTGTTCAATAAACACGTTCAGTGATTCAGCATCGTAGTTCTACACGTTCAGTTGATTCAGTAGAGCATTGCGTGTTCTATGAAACACGTTCAGTGATTCACTAGTAGAGCATTGCGTTGTTCTATTAAAGACGTTCAGTGATTCAATAGTACGAGCATTGCGTGTTCTATAAACACGTTCAGTGATTCACTGTAGGGCATTCGTGTTCTAAGTTCTAGTGACACGTTCATCGTGTTATTAAACACGTTCAGTATTCAATAGTAGAGCATTGCGTGTTTATAAACCGTTCAGTGATTCACTAGTAGAGCATTGCGTGTTCTATAAACACGTAGTGATTCACTAGTAGAGCATTCCGTGTTCTATAAAACACGTTCAGTGATTCAATAGTAGAGCTTGCGTGTTCTATAATACACGTTCAGTGATTGTCACTAAGTTAGAGGGTCATTGCGTGTTCGTATAAATACACGGTCATTATGATGCAATTGTAGAGAATTGCGTGGTTCTAAAATCACGTTCAATGTTTCAAAGATTGCGTGTTGCAACTAAATGACACGGTCAGGTGATTCAATAGTAAAGGGATCATTTGCTGCTGTTCTATAAAACACGTTCAGTACAATTAGTAGCATTGCGCTTTATGAACCCGGTTTCAATATTCAATAGTAGAGCATTTGCCGTGTTCTAAAAATAAACACGTTCCGTTATTCAATAGTAGAGCAGTTTGCGTGTTTCTATAAAACACGTTTCAGTGATTTCAACTAGTAAGAGCATTGCGTGGTTACTAATAAACACGATTTTCATTGATTCATATAAGTAAGCCATTGCCGTGTTCTAAAAATAAAACACGTTACAGTAGATTCAATAGTTAGAGCATTGCGTGGTTTCTATAAACACGTTTCAGTGATTCCAACTAGTAAGCAATTGGCGTGATTCTATAAAATACACGTTCAAGTTGATTCAACTAGTAAGAGCATTGCGTGTTCTAAAATAAACACGTTTCAAGTGATTCAACTAGTATGCAAGTTTGCGTGTTCTATAAACACGTTTCAGTGAAGTTCAAAGTTTAATAAGCATTTGCGTGTTTATAAATAAACGTTCAGTGATTCATCATAGTAGGGAAGCAATTGGTGTGTTCTATAAATACAGTTTCAGCTGATTCCACTATAGAGCCAATTGGCCGTTTATTCTATAAACCACGTTGTTCAGTGATTCAAGAGCATTGCTTTTTCTATGAACACGTTCAGTGAATTCAATAGTAGACTTGCTTGTTCTACATTTGTTCAATGATTCAAGAGCATTGCGTGTTTCCTATAAACACGTTCAGTATTCAATAGTAGACATTGCGTGTTAACTATATTAAAACACGTCAGTGATTCATAGTAGAGCATTGCGTGTTCTATGAAATCGTTCAGTGATTCACTAGTAGAGCATTGCGTGTTCATAAACACGTTCATTTGTTCAATAGTAGAGCATTGCTGTTCTATAAACACGTCAGTGATTCAAGAGGCATTGCTGGTTCTATAAACTTTCAGTGAATTTCAATAAGTAGATCATTGCGTGTTTCATAAACACGTTTCATGATTCAATAGTAAGGCATTGCGTGTTCATTAAATACTTCAGTGATTCACCTAGTAAGCATTGCGTGTTCTATAAAAAACACGTTCAGTTATTCAATAGTAGAGCATTGGCGTGGTTCTATAAACACGTTTCAGTGATTCAAGAGCATTTAGTGTTCTATGGGAAACACGTTTCAGTGATTCAAAGTATAGCATTGCTTGTTTCTATAAACACGTTTCAGTTGATTCACTAGTAGAGCATTCCGTGTTTCTTAATAAACAGGAATTCAGTTATTCTAATATAGTAGAGCATTGCGTGTTCTATAAAACACGTTCAGTGATTCACTAGTAGCATTGCCGTGTTCTATAAACACGTTCAGTGATTCAATAGTTAGAGCATTGCGTGTTCCTATAAACACGTCAGGATTCCACTTGAAGCATTGCGTGGTTCTATAAACACGTTTCAGATTCAACTAGTAGCATTGCGTGTTCTACACGTACCAAATATTCAAGAGCATTGCGTGTTCATAAACACGGTTTCAGTGATTCCAGTAATCATTCGTTTCTATAAACACGTTCAGTTTATTTCATAGTAGAAGCATTGCGTGTTCTATAAACAAACGTTCATGATTCACTAGTAGCATTTAGTGTTTCTATAAACACGTTCAGTGATTCAAAAATAAGTAGAAAAAGCAATTGCGAGTGTTCTATAAACACGTTCAGTATTCACTAGTAGAAGCATTTGCGTGTTCTATAAACACGTTCAGTGATTCAATAGTAGAGCATTGCGTGTTCTATAAACACGTTCAGTGATTCACTAGTAGAGCATTCCGCCTGTTCTAATAAACACTTTTCAGTTTGATTCAATAGTAGAGCATGCGTGTTTCTATAAACACGTTCAGTGATTCACTAGTAGAGCATTGCGTGTTCTATAAAACACGTTCAATGATTCAATAGTAGAGCATTGCGTGGTTCTAAAAACACGTTCAATGATTCAAGTAGCATTGCGTGTTCTATGAACACGTTCAGTGATTCATAGTAGATCATGCGTGTTCTATAAACACGTCAGTGAATCACTAGTAGGGCAATTGCGTGTTCTAATAAATACGTATTCAGTGATTCACTAGTAGAGCATTGCCGTGTTTCTATAAACACGTTCAGTATTCAAATATAAGCATTGCGTTTCTATAAACACGTTCAGTTATTCCAAGAGCATTGCGTGTTCTATAAACACGTTTTCAGTGATTCACTAGTAAGGAGCATTCGTGTTCTATAAACACGTTCAGTTGATTCAATAAAAGTAGAGCATTGCGTGTTCTATAAACACGTTCAGTGATTCACTAGTAGAGCATTGCGTGTTCTATAAACACGAACAGTTATTCAATAGTCATTAGCCTATTGCTGCGTATGCACGTTTCAGTATTCAAGAGCATTTCAGTGTTCTATAAACACGTTCATTGATTCAGTAGTAGCATTGCGTGTTCTATAAACACGTTCATGATTCACTAGTAGAGCATTGCGTGTTCTATCAAACAACGTTTCATGATTCAATTAGTAGCAGCGTTGCGTGTTCTATGAAACTTTCGAAATTCAGTGATTCAATAGTAGAGCATTGCGTGTTCTATAAACACGTTCAGTGATTCACTAGTAGCATTGCGTGTTCTATAAAACACGTTCAATTGATTCAATAGTAGCATTCCTTGCGTGTTTTCAATAAACACGTTCAGTGATTCACTAGTAGAGCATTCCGTGTTTTCTAAAACACGTTTCAGTGATTCAATAGTTAGAGCATTGCGTGTTCTATAAACACGTTCAGTGATTCAATAGTAGATCATTGCGTGTTCTATAAACACGTTCACTGATTCACTAGTAGGGCATTGCGTGTTCTATAAAATACGTTCAGTGATTCACCTAGTAGAGCATTTCCGTGTTCTAAAATAAACACGTTCAGTTATTCAATAGTAGAGCATTGCGTGTTCTATAAACACGTTCAGTGATTCAAGAGCATTTAGTGTTCTATGAACACGTTCAGTGATTCAAAAGTAGAGCATTGCGGGTGTTCTATACTATA
This sequence comes from Conchocele bisecta, assembly GCA_029237695.1. Taxonomy (NCBI): domain Eukaryota; kingdom Metazoa; phylum Mollusca; class Bivalvia; order Lucinida; family Thyasiridae; genus Conchocele; species Conchocele bisecta. The sequence goes on from CM055267.1 coordinate 8,148,953, forward strand.
TCACACGTTCAGTGATTCACAAGTAGAGCATTGCGTGTTCTATAAACACGTTCATTTTCATTATCAATAGTAGAAGCATTGCGTTGTTCTATAAACACGTTTCATGATTCAATAGTTAGAGCATTGCGTGTTCTATAAACACGTTCAGGTGATTCAATAGTAGAGCATTGCGTGTTCTATAAAACACGTTCAGTTGATTCATAGTAGAGCATTGCGTTGTTCATATCACGTAAGATAAACAGTGATTCAATAGTAGAGCATTGCGTGTTTTATAAACACGTTCAGTGATTCACTAGCAGAGCATTCCGTGTTCTTTAAACACGTTCAGTGATTCAATAGTAGAGCATTGCGTGTTTTATAAACACGTTCAGTGATTCACTAGTAGAGCATTCCGTGTTCATAAACACGTTCAGTGATTCACTAGTAGAGCATTCCGTGTTTTATAAACACGTTCAGTGATTCACTAGTAGAGCATTCCGTGTTCTATAACCACGTTCAGTGATTCACTAGTAGAGCATTCCGTGTTCTATAAACACGTTCAGTGATTCAATAGTAGAGCATTCCGTGTTCTATAAACACGTTCAGTGATTCAATAGTAGAGCATTGCGTGTTCTATACACACGTTCAGTGATTCACTAGTAGAGCATTCCGCGTTCTATAAACACGTTCAGTGATTCAATAGTAGAGCATTGCGTGTTCTATAAACACGTTCAGTGATTCACTAGTAGAGCATTGCGTGTTCTATAAACACGTTCAATGATTCAATAGTAGAGCATTGCGTGTTCTAAAAACATGTTCAATGATTCAAGAGCATTGCGTGTTCTATGAACACGTTCAGTGATTCAATAGTAGAGCATTGCGTGTTCTATAAACACGTTCAGTGATTCACTTGTAGGGCATTGCGTGTTCTATAAATACGTTCAGTGATTCACTAGTAGAGCATTCCGTGTTCTATAAACACGTTCAGTTATTCAATAGTAGAGCATTGTGTGTTCTATAAACACGTTCAGTGATTCAAGAGCATTGCGTGTTCTATAAACACGTTCAGTGATTCAATAGTAGAGACACGTTCAGTGATTCAATAGTAGAGCATTACGTGTTCTATAAACACGTTCAGTGTTTCAATAATAGAGCATTGCATGTTCTATAAACACGTTCAGTGATTCAATGTTGGCGTCGTGTATCCTGTCCATTCCTGCATTCAGCAGTTTAGGAGCTCGCTGTCATGATATACGTTTGACCTATACACCGGCGGACAATCAAAACAATACACAATGTGTAATTAGCCTATCAGAACAGCATTGACACATACATTTGTAGTTGTAGTTAGTTACATTAGTCATTCCATTCAGTCATAATGCTCTTGTAATGGATTGATACTGATTAAATGTTACTTTACTTTAGGCCATACACAGTTCTTTGTCTGTTAAGAGTCCGCGTGCGGGTAGGGTTTTAGTGTGGTTCTGTGACAAAAAACAAACAAACTCTGTATGCTATTTGACACTATTTACTGGCGAAGTAATATGAAATCTGATTGGAGACGTGTGATCGTTTTATATCCATTCATGAATGTACGCTTAATAAGTTTAAGAGTATTTTCTTCTTACTTTTTGGTGGCGGAAATTTAAATTTATGCTAAAAACTGTCTCAACCCTTTGCAAGACCTTTTTTTTGTTTTTACCGGATACGTTGGTAGGTTTTGGCCATATGGGTGGACGCTTCACAGAGAACAATAATGGCATGGCCTTACTTTAGACACAAACATTGTACACTGCTCTCCATCCAGTTCGCTGACGAATATATGTCTCTTGCGAATGTTCATCGCAGACTTAATCGGGCATACACTTGTATAGCCGAACTTATCCTACTGCCGTTAGTACCGCGTGGTGGCCAGATTATTATTACAAATGAATGGTTCAGTGGAAGAAATGGGACTAACTTCATGAGGGCGTTGAAGTGGCCAGTGGAATAAGTGGGCTAACTCCATGAGGGAGTTGAAGGGGCAGGTGGAATAAATAAGGGGGCTAACTCCATGAGGGAATTGAAGGGGCAAGTGGAATAAGGGGACTAACTTCATGAGGGCGTTGAAGGGTCCAGTGGAATAAGGGGCTAACTCCATGAGGGAATGAAGGGGCAAGTGAATAAGGGGAAATAACTTCATGAGGGCGTTGAAGGGGCCAGTGGAATAAGGGGCTAACTCCATGAGGGAGTTGAAGGGACAGGTGGAATAAATAAGGGGGCTAACTCCATGAGGGAGTTGAAGGGGCAAGTGGAATAAGGGGGCTAAATCCATGAGGGAGTTGAAGGGGCCAGTGGAATGGATGGCTAACTCCATGAGGGAGTTGGAGGGGTGCAGGTGGAATAAGGGGGCCAGCTCCATGAGGGATTTTAAGGGGCAAATGGAATAAGGGGGCTAACTCCAATATGGAGTTGAAGGGGCAAGTGGAATAGGGGCTAACTCCATAAGGGCATAGAAGAGACCAGTGAATAAGGGGCTAACTCCATGAGGGAGTTGAAGGGGGCAAGTGGAATAAGGGGGCTAACTCCAAGAGGGTAGTTGAAGGGGCAAGTGGGAATAAGGGGGCTAACTCCATGAGGGAGTTTGAAGGGCAAGTGAAATAAGGTGCTAACTCCATGAGGGAGTTGAAGGGGCAAGTGGAATAAGGGGGCTAACTCCATGAGGGAGTTGAAGGGACAAGTGGAATAAGAGGGCTAGCTCCATGAGGGGTGTTGAAAGGGGAAGGGGCAGTGGAATCAGGGGGCTAACTACATGAGGGAGTTGAATGGGAAAGTGGAATAAGGGGGCTAACTCCATGAGGGCATATAAGGGACCAGTGGAATAAGGGGCTAACTCCATGAGGGAGTTGAAGGGGCCAGTGGAATAAGGGGGCTAACTACATGAGGGAGTTGAATGGGCAAATGGAATAAGGGGGCTAACTCCATAAGGGCATAGAAGGGACCAGTGGAATAAGGGGCTAACTCCATGAGGGAGTTGAAGGGGCAAGTGGAATAAGGGGGCTAACTCCATGAGGGAGTTGAAGGGGTCAGTGGAATAAGGGGGCTAACTCCATGAGGGAGTTAAAGGGGCAAGTGGAATAAGGGGGCTAACTCCATGAGGGAGTTGAAGGGGCGAGTGGAATAAGGGGGCTAACTCCATGAGGGAGTTAAAGGGGCAAGTGGAATAAGGGTGCTAACTCCATGAGGGAGTTGAAGGGACAAGTGGAATAAGGGGGCTAACTCCATGAGGGAGTTGAAGGGGCCAGTGGAATATGGGGCTAACTACATGAGGGAGTTGAATTGGAAAGTGGAATAAGGGGGCTAACTCCATGAGGGCATATAAGGGGCCAGTTGGAAATAAGCGGCTAAACTCCATAGGGAGTTTGAAGGGGCAGGTGGAATAAAGGGGGCCTAACTGCAAATGAGGGAGTTGAAGGGGCCAGTGAATAAAAGGGGGGCTAAACCCTCCATGAGGGAGTTTGCAAGGGGCCCAGTGGAATAAGGGGGAGGCTAACTCCATGAGGGAAGTTGAAGGGGCAAGTGGAATTAAGGGGGCTAACTCCAATAGGAGTTGAAGGGCCAGTAAAAGAATAACGGGGGCTAACTCCCATGAGGGTAGTTGAAGGGGCCAATAGGTAATAAGGGGTGGCCTAACTCCAATGAGGGAGTTGGAAGGGGCAAGTGGAATAAGGGGGCTAGCTAAAACCTCCATGAGGCAAGTCGAAAGGGGCAAGTGGGAATAAGGGGGCTAACCTCCATTGAGGGACTTGAAACGGGCAAGTGGTAAACATCAAGGGGGCTAACCCTCCATGAGGCAGTCGAAGGGGCAAGTGGAAATAAGGGGCTAACTCCATGAGGGACTTTGAAAGGGCAAGTGTAAATAAGGGCTAACTCCATGAGGGAGTTGAAGGGGTCTAGGGGGTGAATTAAGGGGGCTAACTCCATGAGGGAGTTGAAGGGGCAAGTGGAATACGGGGGCAACCCATGAGGAGTTGGAAAAGGGGGCCACGAAAATAAGGGGGCTAACTCCAAGAGGGATTTGAAGGGGCCAGTGGAATAAGGGGGCTAACTACATGAGGGAGTTGAATGGGCAAATGGAATAAGGGGGCTAACTCCATAAGGGCATAGAAGGGACCAGTGGAATAAGGGGCTAACTCCATGAGGGAGTTGAAGGGGCAAGTGGAATAAGGGGGCTAACTCCATGAGGGAGTTGAAGGGGTCAGTGGAATAATAGCCTTTGAGGTACAACCCGAAATATCAGAGTTGACTACCAATTGGCGGGAATAATTGCCACTATGGTTTTCAGTTAGCTTGGTGTCTCAGGTGTATGGAATCATGTGATGGACTTGCGCCATGCCCAGCTAAACATGATTTTGGCGGCCATTTTTAAAGATGGCGGCCAATTTTTAACAATTTAGTATGTATCGGGAAATCAGCTATAACAGTAAGATATTTTGAGGTACGTAAGTTGTTTTCCAGTATGATTGTGGACTATATATTGGTGTAGTCGGAAATATTAGTTTTTAAGTCATTAGTGCTTGAAAAAATATGAAAATCGACATTCAAACGCCAAATTCTTTTAGAGTTTTTTGAGAAAAAAATCTGGAATGTGTTATATGTTTGCAAATGAATGTATTATTCTAACACGAGATGAATATGTAGTTCGAAATATATGTATTAATCTCACTATTAAAACATCATAATAAACACTTATTTTAGGGTTTAACGGCCTGTAGTGAATTACCCCACCCACCTACTGAAAGCAGGGACAAATTATTATGCACACGCTAACCTTGTTTTCTCACATACATTGTATATTTTGAGTTTTTGTGTATTAAATATGTTTCTTTAATATATACGTATAAACGTATATAGACTACTAATAGTTACTTTACTTTGGAAATATAATTCAAGATGGCCGCCATATATATCGCTATTTGATGCTACATATAAATGTGTGTATGATATGTGACTTTCAATATACATAATCTGACACATTATATTATCTCTTGAAGTAGTACGTTCGACACCAGTCGTGCTACTAACTTCAGCTGTCATCAATGTCGCTTGTATCATCATCAACATCCTGATGTATATCATCGTCCTCATCAGCAACATGCATGTTGGAACATATTACCAGTTTACAAGCAGCTGTACATCTGAGTCCGTTCATGATGCATGTACAATCAGCCTTACATGTCCGGGAGCACTTACACGATAGCAGACCAATGACCGCTTCTGGAGCAGGAGTACTTGTCATCCACTCAATGACAAGGCTTCCATTTTCATCCTTTTTATCCAGCCATGTCCCGCAGTGGGATCTGGAATATCAGGTGAGTTTTTCAAGACTCTTCCTCCAAATCGCAGTCTGGTAGTTTGCACGGCGTGTGTGCTGCTTCAGCGTATCCTCACATGGGGGTAACTGTCCAGATTCAACATCCGCCTTTCGGTTACGGAACATGTTGTACCGCAGTTCATTCACCACGCTCATCCTGGTGGTACTACAGTACAATTTGCATGCAAATTCTTGGATGTCGCAGAAGACCTGCTGCGGTAGATCCCAGTCTTTACCAAGCATTTCAAATGCTTTCCTGAATTTGGGATGTTTCAGAATGATATTCAGTGCTTTAATCTTTCCTTGCCCCGCCAGTGCACTAACAGTATCACACCCGGTCCAGGCGTGAAGACCCATTAAAGCCAAGCACGTGTCACTCCCAAGGGCAGAAGCCAACAATGTGACATCAATGAGTCTCATACGAGTTTTCGTCCCACGTCTTATGACAATTCTGCCTTCAATGTATTTGCTCAGGCCCAAACAGATGATAAACACATCTGTGTCATCACACGCACATAGCAGTGAATGATAATCGCGTGAAGCATGCTTTGCGTGTAGCAATATAATATATGCGTGTCCGCTTCTTCCTGACCTGATGCGAGCGCATCCACTTCTTCTGCACTGTCTTTCGTGAGTTTGAGACATTTATTGCCACATGTAACATACCTTGTTTTAGTACCTAATTGTCCTCTCGTTTCTGGTGTCTTCCAGCTCTCTGCGAGAAATTGTGTGAGTTGGCTTTTGCTTTCGGTACTTGCTAGTAAGCGTCTCCAGTTCTTTATCTTGTGACCTGGTCGTATCTGACTAAATGTTATAGATTCAGCTGAACCGCGGCTGACACGTTCTGCTGATTTGATGGAGTCTTTCTTGTAAACGTCAAATACCACATCGATTCTATTGCTACGATGTCCGTCATGGAGTACTTGTGTAAGCACATGATTGGCCAGTTCACTGAATGTCTGGTTATCACCATGTATCTTGTGTATGAGACCCATTGCGTCCACCAGTGTTGCACATTGATCTGGGTAGTCATTTGTTGGCGAAACTCTGCTCTCGAGTTGTTTTGCAAGGACGGCCTTGTTCGTCTTTTCATGGTACCATCGGCATTTGCCAGAGACCAAGGCAAAGGGCCAAGCGGATAGCAAAGCACTTCCCCCATTTTTCCAATTTAACTTTCTGATCTGCGCAATGAGTATCATATTTCCGAATAATCTCCTGCCGGCCTTCAACACAACTTCCTTCGTTGTGCCTTTCTGTATTTTCTTTTTCATTGAGCCTAAAGTTTTCAGTTGTAGTTTCTTAATTGGTTCATAGAAACCGTTACCCATTTCAAGTCGTTCTTGGAATTCCCGATATGCAATTTCTCCTTGTTGATGTGCAGTTATAAGGTCATGTACAACATTTGGTGGGGCAACGGTACAAGTGGAAATACTGACCATGTCTTGCGAATCTGGTAAAAATGGATTTGTCCAATTGTTCTCTAACAGATCAGTAATTGAGGAAACATCCGACTCGTCTTTGCTTATGCGAGAAGCCCCTAGATCAACATGACTGAACACCCGAGAACTGGTTGCCACATGTTCACGCATTTGCCTCAATGCTGAGGCCCGATATTCTGCTGTCAAGTAATATCGTGACACTGTCCCAGGTTTGAGACTAAAGCCACGTGTCCCACCTGCAGTCTGTGTGTCCTTGTTCACTGTTTCCTCTGTTGTCTGGTCCACAGCAATGCGACCAAATGGATTTGTATCGCTTCGCTGAACAGTGAACCACCACGTTCAAAATGTTCGTACAAATCCGGGTTGGTCTTATGCAAGTTTTCTATGTGTGCATAATACGCGGGAAGGTATCTGGCGTAATTGGTTTCGTCCATTGCTAAGCACCAGGGTATGATTTCTCTAATGCCGTGCAAGTGAAGCTGCCAGTCGCCCTCCTCTGTCAGCAAGCAGCAATCCCAACAGTGTCTCAACCATCTGAATATATGTCATCCATAGAAGCCGACAAAGGGCCCCACTGATTCTTCAGAAGCTTCTGATATTCGACAAACAATTCGAAGATCCGTTTGCACGACTCGTTTTCCATAGCGGATGTTAGTGTTGCAGAACATGTGTTCTGGTGAAGCTCGAAGCACTCTGAAAGAGTGTGGTTCAGATTGTGTGAGATCGTCATGATGCTTAGCCTCTAGCCAATCAGAGAAACATGCCCATGCCAATCGCATTAGTGCTTCGTATGTGAGTTTATGGAAGCGGACATAAAATAGTTGACATAAAATTGCATATGATATGAAAATTCCCCATCAAAAGCACAATGCTTTTGTACTCTTCAACATATTTCCATGCAATTTCGGATGCTTTGCTATATAACGCCTGATCCAGGACGACTGCTATTGCTGGTAAGTTGAGTGATTGCTGAATGTTGAGGGACTGATGTAGAATTTCCTGTACTGTCGACATTTCCGTTACGGGGGCATTGATTGTTGGCAAGTAACCAACTGTGTCTGAAGTAGTAATGTTCACGTCGACATCGTGTTGTCGTACCAGTACCCACATGAAATTACACTGCCTTGCAGTTACAGCCGAAGGGGCAATGTGCATGGCCACATCTGCGCGTATGACCGGTGGTGGACCAACCCGTTTACCTGTAATATATACAGGGAGTGCCTGATCAGTCGGTTGGATTGTGCGCTTCCTTTGTCGTTTGTCAGTAGGAGCTATTGTCTTTGGCGGTGGTGCACATGTCATAGTTGGTGGTTGGACTATTATGCCATTGACACGATGTGATGTCCCTGCCCCACTTAAGACTTCTTCTTGTCGGTCAATGTTGTCAAATGCAAGAACTGTGGGGATGAACGGACGTGTGTTTGATGGCAGGGGTGTGTCGTCAGTATCAAATTTCTCCAGTTTTGATAAACACAATGCCGTGTCAATCTCTTCCAGGCTGGTGTATGAGCATGAATGCCCCATTTTGTTGAGGATTTGTATCAGCTCAACATTTCCCGTGAGTGTTTTCACCACTGACGGGATTAGAACATGTTTTGCTGTGAGTATTTTCCCTGTGTTATGGCGTAGATTATGTCCTGGGCTATTGACCACGATACTCTGTCAATGCGAGCTGATGAACTATGTTCACCGCACAACATGACGGATAGCAGTCGTTTCAGAGCATCGGGCAATTGAATGTATGACGCGTGTAGGTCTTGCGGGTCAGGTGGCCATTCTTTTTCCGGGATACAGTACAAATGTATATTTTTATGAGAAGAAAATACATCGCCCTTGACTGACGTGCATGCTTACAGGGTATCTGCATTCGTGACATCATTTGAAATATGCCGTTTTTACGTATGGCGTAGTCACGGTTGGCGGCATGGTGTTGGGGGGGGGGGGGGGGGGGGGGTGGGGGGGGGGGGGGGGGGGGGGGGTGGGGGGGCATTCATGAAAACGTTTTTTTCGATGTTGTTTAATATAACACTACAATGTATATCTGCAACATGTAAAGCATGATATGCATACATCATATCCATTATGATAATTCAGATAATGTGCCATCAAGTGAAATTCACGAAGTAAATGTTTTAACGTTCTGGAAAAAGTGGGTGGGGTAATTCATAACACCGTAGATAATAAATGCAATACGACATTAGAAAAATGGTATTAATGGTAATTTTCTTGCACGAATTGTACCTATGGTCATGTGGCCGTTGATATCATGTTAAAATATTTCGTCACGAGTATGTACTATGGGAATGAAAATGAAAAATATGCAGAAAAAATGTGGATTTATTAGAAATGTATTCATAATGCATGTAATATATTTTTCATACTATCACTACTTGGTAATCCGCATGTGCCATGACTTGCGAACACCTATACTGAATAAATAAAACCAAAATGTAGGCTTGTATGTCTTCAGACCTCTGAGATATTGCGATTTTACTAACATACCCCACACTTGGCCGCCATTTTTAAAGATGGCCGCCGAAAATATGTTTAGCTGGGCACCACGAAAGTCCATCACGTGATTTCGTATTATGGACACATCAAGCTATTTGAAAAACATAGTGGCAATTATTCCCGCCAATTGGTAGTCAGATGTTGTGTACCTCATGGACTATAAGGGGGCTAACTCCATGAGGGAGTTAAAGGGGCAAGTGGAATAAGGGGGCTAACTCCATGAGGGAGTTGAAGGGGCCAGTGGAATAAGGGGGCTAACTCCATGAGGGAGTTAAAGGGGCAAGTGGAATAAGGGTGCTAACTCCATGAGGGAGTTGAAGGGACAAGTGGAATAAGGGGGCTAACTCCATGAGGGAGTTGAAGGGGCCAGTGGAATATGGGGGCTAACTACATGAGGGAGTTGAATGGGAAAGTGGAATAAGGGGGCTAACTCCATGAGGGCATATAAGGGGCCAGTGAAATAAGCGGCTAACTCCATGAGGGAGTTGAAGGGGCAGGTGGAATAAGGGGGCTAACTCCATGAGGGAGTTGAAGGGGCAAGTGGAATAAGGGGGCTAACTGCATGAGGGAGTTGAAGGGGCCAGTGGAATAAGGGGGCTAACTCCATGAGGGAGTTGAACGGGCCAGTGGAATAAGGGGGCTAACTCCATGAGGGAGTTGAAGGGGCAAGTGGAATAAGGGGGCTAACTCCATGAGGGAGTTGAAGGGGCAAGTGGAATAAGGGGGCTAACTCCATGAGGGAGTTGAAGGGGCAGTGGAATAATCTCCTGCTGGGAGAAACGTGGAATAATAACTCCATGAGGGAGTTGAAGGGGCAAGAGGAATAAGGGGGCTAACTCCATGAGGGAGTTGAAGGGGCAAGTGGAATAAGGGGGCTAACTCCATGAGGCAGTCGAAGGGGCAAGTGGAATAAGGGGGCTAACTTCAAATGAAAGGGACTTAGAGGGCAAGGTGGAATAAGGGGGTCTACTCAAATGAGGGAGGGGGTTGAAGGGTGCTAGTGGAAGGGATAACGTGGGCTAACTCATGAAGGGAGTTCAAGCAAAGTGGAATAACAAGGGGCTGTAACTCCATGAGGGAGTTGGAATGGGGCAGTGAATAAAGGGGCTACTCCATCAAGAGAGTGTAAGGGGCAAACCGAATTGAAGGGGCAAGATAATGGGGGCTCAACTCCACTCATGAGGGAGTTGAATGGTGGGGGGCATGTTGGAATAGGGGGCTAACTCCATGAGGGAGTTGAAGGAGTGGAATAAGGGGGCTAACTCCATGAGGGCAATTAAGAAGGCAGTGGAATAAAGGGGCTAAACAAGGGGCCAATGAGGAGTTGAGGCAATGTTGAATAACGGGGGCTCAACTCCATGGGGAGAATGAAGGGGGCTAAGTGGGATAATGGGGCTAACTCCATTCCGAGGGAGTTGAATGGTGAACATGTGAATAAGGGGGAAGCTAACTCCATGATTTGGCATATAGGGCAAGTGGAATAAGGGGCATATGACTAATCGATGGGGCAGGGAAGGGGGTTGAATGGGGCAAGTGGGGAATAAGGGAATACAATCTGAGGGAGTTGAAAGGGGCAAGTGGAATACGACGCTACCTGCATGAGTTGAAGGGGCAATGTGGTAATAAGGGGGCGCTAACCTGGAACCATCCAGAGGGAGGTTGAAGGGGCAAGTGGAATAAGGGGCTAACTCCATGAGGGAGTTGAAGGGGCCAGTGAATAAGGGGGCTAACTTCCATGAGGGAAGTTGAAGGGGGCAAGTGGAATAAGGGCTAACTCCATGAGGAGTTGAAGGGGCAAGAGGAATAAGGGGCTAACTCATGAGGGAGTTGAAGGGGCAATGAATAAGGGGGCTAAGATGAGGCGAAGGGGAAGTGAATAAGGGGGCTAACTTCCATGAGGGGAGGTTGAAGGGCAAGTGGAAATAAGGGGGCTAACTCCATGAGGGAGTTGAGGGGCAGTGGAATAAGGGGGTAACTCATGAGGGAGTTGGGGAAGGGGAAAGTGGAATAAGGGGGGCTAACTCCTGAGGGAGTTGGGGGCAGTGGAATAAGTGGGCTAACTCCATGAGGGAGTTGGGGGCAAGTGGAAAAGGGGGCTAACTTCCATGGGGAGTTGAAGGGGCAAGTGGGAATAAGGGGCTAACTCCATGAGGGAGTTGAATGGGGCAGTGGAATAAGGGGGCTAACTCCATGAGGGAGTTGAATAGGGGGAACAAGTGGAATAAAGGGGCTAACTCCATGAGGGCCATTGAAGGGGCAAGTGGAATAAGGGGCTAATCCATGAGGGAGTTGAAGGGGCATGTGGAATAAGGGGGCTAACTCCATGAGGGGAATTTGAAGGGGCAAGTGGAATAAGGGGGCTAAACTCCAGAGGAAAAAGGGGAGTTGAATGTGTTTAAAGTGAATAAGGGGGCTAATCTCCATGAGGGCATAGAAGGGGCCAGTGGAATAAGGGGCTCTAACTCCATGTGGGAGGTGTTGAATGGGCAAGTGGAATAAGGGACTAACTCCATGAAGGAGTTGAAGGGGCAAGTGGAATAACGGGGCTAACTGCATGAGGGAGTTGAAGGGGCAAGTGTAATACGGGGGTTAACTCCATGAAAGAGTTGAAGGGGCAAGTGGAATAAGGGGGCTAACTCCATGAGGAAGTTGAGCGGACAAGTGGAATAAGGGGGTTAACTCCATGAAGGAGTTGAAGGGGCAAGTGGAATAAGGGGACTAACTCCATGAGGGAGTTGAAGGGGCGAGTGGAATAAGGGGCTAACTCCATGAGGAAGTTGAAGGGGCAATTGGAATAAGTGGGCTAACTCCATCAGGAAGTTGAAGGAGCAAGTGGAATAAAGGGGCTAGCTCCATGAGGTAGTTGAAGGGGAAAGTGGAACAAGGGGCTAACTCCATGAAGGAGTTGCCGGGGCAGGTGGAATAAGGGGGCTAACTCAATGAAGGAGTTGAAGGGGCAGGTGGAATAAGGAACTCATTGAGGGGAGTTGACGGGGCAAAGTGGAATAAGGGACTAACTCATGAGGGAGTTGAAGGGACAAGTGGAATAAGGGGGCTAACTCCATGAGGGAGTTGAAGGGGCATCAAGTGGAATAAAGGGGCTAACTCCTTGAGGGAGGTTGAGGAAGTTTAAGGGGGCATGTGGAATAAAGGGGCTAATTCATGGAGGGAGTTAAAGGGCGGGGCAAGTGGAATAAGGGGGCTAATTCCATGAGGGAGTTGAAGGGACAAGTGGAATAAGGGGGGCTAACTCCATGAGGGAGTTGAAGGGGCAAGTGGAATAAGTGGCGAACTCCATGAGGGAGTTGAAGGGGCAGGTGGAATAAGGGGGCTAACTCCATGAGGGAGTTGAAGGGGCAAGTGTATAAAAAAAAAAATGAGGGGACTAAACTCCAATGAGGGAGTTGAAGGGGCAGGTGGAATAAAGGGGCTAACTCCATGTTGGGGAGTTAAGGGGGTGGGCAAGTGTAATAAGGGGGCTAACTCCATGAGGGAGTTGAAGGGACAAGTGGAATAAAGGGGCTAACTCCATGAGGGAGTTGAAGTGTCAGGTGGAATAAAGGGGCTAACTGCCATGAGGGTTGTCAAAGGGGCAAGTGGAATAAGGGGGCTAACTCCATGAGGGGAGTTGAAGGGACAAGTGAAGAAGGGGGCTACCTCATGAGGGAGTTGAAGGGGCAAGTGGAATAAGGGGCTAAACTCCATGTGGGAGTTGAAGGGGCAGGTGGAATAAGGGGCTAACCTCCCATGAGGGAGTTGAAGGGGAAAGTTGAATAAGGGGCTAACTCCCATGCAGGAGTTGCCGGGGCAGGTGGAATAAGGGGGCTAACTCCATGAAGGAGTTGAAGGGGCAGGTGGAATAAGGGGGTTTAACTCTATGAGGGAGTTGAAGGGGCATGTGGAATATGGGGCTAACTCCATGAGGGAGTTGAAGGGAGAAAGAATAAGGGGCTAAACTATGAATTGAAGAAGTTGCCGGGGGTAGGTGGAATAAGGGGGCTAAATCCATGAGGGAGTTGAAGGGGAAAGTGGAATAAGGGGGCTAACTACATGAGGGAGTTGAAGGGGCAAGTGGAATAAGGGGTCTAACTCCATGAGGAAGTTGAAGGGGCAGGTGGAACAAGGGGACTAACTCCATAAGGGAGTTAGCTCCCTTAATCCGCTGACCCCTTCCACTGATGTACCTGTCATCCACAGAACATCATCGAGTACGGCGGCCCTGCATAAACAGCTCGGCATCTCCGTAGTCCTCGGGCAGATCGTGTTTATGATAGGCATTGATCGCTATGAGCACAAGGTAAGCCGTCACCGCATATTGGCCCCATCAACCCTTACAATGCTGGAAACACAAATGGTAAATTGCAAATTTATATTGTGTCTTCTTTCTCAATAAAAACATAGTTTGACAGCATTTTGGAATCATTTCCATTGGAAATGATTCCAAAGTGATGTCAAACTATGTTTGCCAAACAAAAGTGTTGCCAAACAATGTTTTGATGAGAATAACAGAAAGTAAAAAAGAAACAGCAGACGACGAAATATAATTCAGCTGTGTAAGGGTTAAATGAGTACAGAAGGGCCTAACCTCAGTGAGGCGCGTCGGTGTTTCCCGATGCAGCATAGCAAACGGGTCATATACCATGACTTGTTGGAGTTACATGTAAATGTAACACCTCAGTGCACGCAAGGTGCACTATTGATTCACTAGTCGTGCACGAATACTAAACATCACAGTGCACTAACATGACATAAGAGCATATCAGCTACCTCGTGCACGAGGGTGGATCGCTGTACCTCTTACAATGTCAATACATGTGCATGCATCTGTGATAGATTTATGTACTTTTCGCCTTAGTGTTTTTTTTCTCTAGTCACGAAACTTAGAGTGGATGGAAGCAAGAATTGGTGAGAATGGTGCATGGTACCCATAATAAGCATTGTTCACGGACGCATCTACTGATACTGTATTTACCGATTCCATAGGAAACGAGGTCATGCCGAGTTTCTTGTGAAATTAGTCAACGAATTTAATAAATATCATATTAAATCAACACTGATGTTGTTATATGCTAGTCACTCCTTACGGAAAACAGCATACACCGAAGCTGTACTGATCACATAACGCGTTACATGTCGCGATTCCGTTTGCATATTTATTACACCAGTGTATTATTATAATACACTGTGTCATTACATCACGAACATTGGTATTACGCAATTAAAATATGTAACACGTGAACTGTGTGCTTGTAATTACAGATCATGTGCCAGGCGTTCGCGATTGCCATCCACTACTGTTTCCTGACGAACTACTCGTGGCTTATGAACGAGGCGTTTAACCTATATATCGTGATCACGTACTCGTCCCACGCCCACGGCGGTCACAGCGACTCCGGCTCGCTCGTCCGCTACTACATCCTCGGCTGGAGTAAGTACCGCATTAACCCTTACAACGCTGAATTAATGTGTGTCGTCTGCTGTTTACAATTTATTTTCCATTTTCTCATGAAAACATGGGTTGATAGCACTTTATAATCATTTCCAGGAAATTATTATAAAATGCTGTCAAACCATGCTTTATCGAACAATACGACACATATGAAACAACAGCAGACGACAGCTACGTTTCCCGCGTTCTGAGGATTAACACGGCTGCACGGACGTCTGCCTCTACACAGCGTATGTAAACTGTTAGTTTTATAATGAAGAGACTGTGCCATGGGGGTTGGCTAACAGGATAGCAGATAATAACAGTTGCCACTAACAGTTGACATTTAAAAATAAAACATAGTGATAATTGTTAACAAAATGGTCTATTGTCAGTTAACGGTAAATATATAATCAAATAACAGTTAACGAAAAAAAAAACCAATGGCAATAATAGGACAACAGTTTTAACCCATGAAACTCCGCCCCTCGCGCCCGCACTCCCGTCCTCTATGATTTTAACATTGCAGTTGTGCAGTGTAGCATACACTAGTATCATGTATGAGTAGATCACGTGTTTCCATTTCAGTAATCCCCGCTGTGTTGGTCGGTGCCTTTGTGGGATCACAGGGCGAGTCGTATTATTCCCGCGATTACATGTAAGTTGTCCTAGGCTGTCTAAACCAATCGAGGACCAGTATGATGCCCCCACTTGATTACATATTAAAATAATTTCTCCCAATATGATGCATGCAACCATTTATTGACTGACAGGACGTGACCATCACTACTTGGCTTGTGCCATGTATTTTAAATGTAAGGTAACGTCGGTGTTACTAAACTATATTAGTATTCATATATTGAATTGTTAACTTGATCTACATGTCGCGGTCACTACCGCCCCCTTTAATTAAATGTTTTAAACATGATCGTACAATATAATATTGAAAACATTGTAAAATTATGAAACGGTACATTGTTTCATACTATTATCCATAATTGATAACCACCATGTTAATTTATACAATTAAACTATCCATAGACAGATATATGTACTTGCTAATTTACTTATACATTCCACACTTCATATGCGCAATGTGCTCCTAAGAACAAATAAAACCAATTAATGACAATTGTAGCGATATTTTCTTACATCTTCGATAATTGAAGAAATGTACCATTCTCGTATTACATATTTATGGACATTGACTTCTATATTACCATGTTTGTCAAACAGCTACATATGACCATTTTCAAAGTTACCACCGATGTCTAAATATATGATTGCTCTTCATTGTGCAGGTGTTGGATATCGTGGGATAACTTGTGGTTGTTTCTCGGCCCGGCTATTGGCATTATTGCTGTAAGTATTGGATTATATTATATGATACAATAGACCAAAGTCGTTAGTGCATCGCAACGAGATGACAACCATATTACACTTTTAACAGAAAGAAAGAGAAATTTAACGAGCATAAGGATCGAATAAGACAATAACATGACAACTTAAAACAATCACTGAATACTATAAGTAATTGTAATAATTTAATATTACTGTGCTAAACAGGAAAGTGACGATGCAAAACTCCAGAGATAACAGACGGGACGATAACCAAAAATACTATACGTCTAGCTGATGTGAACATCCTGAGCAAACTGACACAGCAGATGAGCAGATGGAATAAATATTCACCAAACGTTCCACTCATCATTGTTAAAAGGGACTACCAAACTAAAGTCACGAATGAATTGTCTACTGTCAAGTATGACAAAGTCATAGCTTGCGAAACCTTCCCACCGGAGCCGGATCGAGTACAAGTGTAGGTCATATAAAACGAAAATGGTCTAGCTATTCTGAGCGCAATATAATGATAGCACCTGCCAGATCAGCTACACCACATAGGTATCATCATGATAGCTGATCTGGCAGGTAACATCATACATTATCATATTAAATGGAAACTCGTTCGAGATCTTCTATGTATTGTTTATACATGACTGACCTGTTTATTTCCTGTTCCTCGTGTCCTGGCTGGCGTGTTGCTGTACTGCAAGATTCGTATATAATCAACTCATAGAATCACAGATGCACACGTAAAACAATGGTCCATCATACAGTAATAAACATCAGTAAATTTGAATGATTATTCATTTCAGGTGACAATCATGGTTCTTATATTTACTGCCAAAGAACATAATGAAAATTCTTACACCAAGTCAGAGAAAACCAACAAGTTTATTATGTAAGTACTTACCAGTTTTCGGCACACTCGTCAATAATACAAAACAACTAACAGGATAGTCCGTGGTGTTTGTAGTTTCATCGGATATTTTGGGGGATTTGTTGATGTTTACATTTTTTGGAAAGTATTTTCAGTGTTGAATCTGAAAATCGTTGTTGGGATTTGCAGAAATCACGTTTTGCCCGTAAGTTTTAGGTTAAAAATGACCGCCAGTTTTCAGATAGTGTTATAGTAGTGTTGTCGAATATATATCAGAATGTATTAATTCAGGGCTCCAGATAAGAAATTAGCAATTGAGTATTGTCACTCCATAATTTCTGAAGCAATTGGGTATTTCAAAATTTTAATTGGGTAAAATAAAATCACACTACTGTTTATATATCAACATACAGCCGTTATTGAATCGTTTGCTTCGAAATGAAAACATGTATTGGCATTTCATTAGAATTGTCTCCAATACCAGAATGTGTTTTCATGGAAAAGAAGAAAAATATGCTATATGTGTGGTCTGTTTATTGTTTTCTGCAGCATGATAAAGGTACCACAATTTCTTTTATTGCTTTTTGATACTCGCTACTTCTGATTTCAATTGGGTTTTTGGCAATTTTAATTGGGTATTTAAGCAAATAGGCAGCTTATCTGGATCATTGGTTCATGTTTGGAGACTGAGTATTTGCAATGATAAATCTGAAAATCGATGTTCTCATTCGCAAAAGGGTTTTGGCCGCCATTTGTTGTGAAATACAATTGTGCAAATCCTAGCATCCACTTTTGGATTCCTTCCTCCATTTGTTTTACAAACATGTATAGTTCCGTCAATACCTAAACATTCGACGAACGCATTATATTCACCATAACACAACTGACTAGTAGTAAGCTTGTAAACTACGTGACGAATTTAAGGGATATCTGATGGCCGCTGATCACGACTGCAAGACGAATACATATTGCATTGTATGAGTATGGCTTATTATCCCGTCAACACAGTGCGTATGTGCCGTGAAACATTTTTGATATCCTGTCAATACGACTTTATCACTGCGTATGAATATGTGCGGTGGGTGGGGTTATTTGTTTGCATTTTAAAGCCATTTGTAGGTGTTGACAGGATAAATAGAATAGTAGGTTAGTGTCGTGAATGGGAAAAATATCTGGCGAGGCACGGAAACGGGATGTGCTCGGCAGAGCCTCGCCCATCCCGTTTCCTAAGCCTTGCCATATATTTTTCCCATTCACCTGTTCACGACACTAACCTACTATTCTCTATTTAACTTACGTGTGTGTGCAGAGGACTGTGTCTTTATCCACTTAACCTCCATGGCAGTACCATTCGTGTTACCTTTACTTGTGTTGAATAAACATACTCGTATATTTGTATTTTACATCTGCTGTGACATTAGTGTAGTGTGGCGACTATAAAATATGTTATTATAATCCAAATCATTGATGATCGTTGAGCCCAGCTGTCAGTTCGACAATTATGTACATTGATCTTCTTGCTGTACTACGTTTCCTACCCTTGTACACAGTGTTTCTACTCAACTGGTGCAGAGAATAGCTTTCACAATTATAAATATGTCACAATCCGTGACAAATAGCGAGTAAATTAAAGTAGAATCTCCGAACACCACAAAATACATTGCGAAGTGTACTTTTAGTGCACATGTTCATTGAAGCCAATGACAGTTTCAACGAAACAGCACGGTGTCAATGGAGTGTGTTAAAATGGGTAAACAACATCAGTACAAGCAAGCAGACGGTGGAACTATACATGTGTATAGTTTGCTCGCTCCCCATATGTGTCTAGGAACAGAGACATAATAACGTATCGTATTTGGCTATTTACTGGGTCCTAGGTCTTCAATCTGTGGTCAAAGCATGTGCGTGTTGGCGTTTCAGGCTGTTGATGAAGGCGCTGTGGACGCAGATCATTCTCATCACTGTTGTCTGGTCGTTCGGCTTCATCACACTCAAGATGCCAGACAGGATCCTCAAATACTTGTTTGGACTGTTCAACTTCCTTCAGGTAACCGTGAATGTATATATATATATCCAACTCACCTACTGTTTCAAACGAATTTCACTAAGCGATATATGAATGTTGTGCATTGTCTCCTTCTCATTTAGTAAAGTGTCTAGCAAAGTGTATCACCTATGTTTTGGTCTAACTGGAAGATTTGTTTTGGCATGAAATTGACTATACCTTCTGTCTCGTTGTGGATATACGTAGAGGACCTTTCATTATTGCTGATGTAATATTCTATTCATTAAGCGAGTTTACTTATTCCATTATATAATATCATATTACATTAACACACATGTTAGAATATGTGTATTGCATGTGTGCACCATCATGTATTGATACTGATCTTCTGTTTTCTGTAGTGGAATATTCATTATACTAGTACATTATGATTTTAACACTTGTTGCTAATAGCCTACACTGCAAAAGCGCAAACTGTGGTGAAACGTTCAGGTTGATGATTAATAATATCAACATCTCTTTCTATTTCAGGGTGCATTTTTCGTTGTGTTTTATTTACTGCTGAATGAAGAGGTAATTATTCCAATCCAACGTTTAAACATAAACAAAGTATATAATATGTATTGTTTGTAAGCAAAAACACTTTTCTAAAATACATTTTTAATCAAGTATGATATGTGCCGTAAACCTATACCAAGTAAAATACATTTCAAATACATGTATATTGGAAATATGTTCAAACTGAAATGGTGTGTATACATATGCGTGCATGTTGCAATAACAATAATTTCTCTTTTTAATACAACTTTTATTTTACGTCGCCACAGGTTAGGAACACGTTCAAAAGCCAGAAGAAACGTAAGACCCTGACGGCGCAGGGATTTGACGACGTGGAGGACAGATCAGTGGACTCGGCCGTGTCCACAAACCTCGTGGAGAAGGTAACAGGGGCCCGTTTCACTAAACTTCTTACGACTAAAATGTTCGTAAGCGCAAATTTAGGATCGTCTAGAAATTTCAATTGATGGATTTACATTTATTGAGCATAGGCTGCATATGCAGCTTTTGCTCAATAAATGTAAATCCAATAATTGTTTACAAGAAAACAGTGTTGATGTGCAATTTACGGACTATCATAAATTTTCACTTACGAACATTTTAGTCGTACGAAGTTTAGTGAAACGGCCCCCAGCTGGGTAGCCGCCCACTGCCCGGCTCATACAGAAACATCGAGACATATCAGACACGCCATATGATTTGTACGACTTTTTCATGCAAACTATGTACAGAAACTGTGATATGTTCTGTACATGACATCGAAAGTTGACGAAATTTTCGTTTACTTTTGTCATCATTTGCGGAAAATAACGGAAATTTTATAAAATATTTTTTCAGGAGATATCGCCCATAAAAATATCGCATTACTGCAAAATATCGCATTACTGCGATATTATGGGCGATATCTCATGAAAAAATATTTTACAAAATTTCCGTTATTTTCCGCAAATGATGACAAAAGTAAACGAAAATTTCGTCAACTTTCGATGTCATGTACAGAACATATCACAGTTTCTGTACATAGTTTGCATGAAAAAGTCGTACAAATCATATACATATACATGTAACACTCGCTGTACTCGTAACATAGTTATTCTCTTGTTAGTGTTTCATAAGCATGCACATAGCATTAGATGAATGGTACATGTAATCACATCGGATAGCCTGGAAAGCGCTCCCAGTGCAGTTATTTCCCTTTGACCCATATATTACTTTGTGAACATTATTCGTAGCTCTGCAAACTCCGGAATGTTATTATACATTGTTTTTTTCATATCCCTTACATTCCTAAACAACTTTTTGTTATGGAAGCTGCTACCCTGATAGTTCTTTGTAATGATTTAATTCCTTGTATAACTGGTGATGTGATGTACGGTCAATCCTGATTCTATGATAGAAACTTGTTAGGGTCCCGTCACTTTTTTTTATTTTTTCTTTCCGTCAGTTTGTTTCATATGGTAACGAATGCATGCAATATTATACACACTAACAAGAACATCGGCAGATATAGTTAATACATGTATCTGATCAGCCTTATGAAGAAGTAAATATCGTTGACATCAATATAATTATATGCATGTTTTACTACAACTCATTTCCAATTGAGATTCGTCAGGATACGTTTGTGTTATGTATTATAGATTAATACTACTAACAGTAATACAAGATTCTCGCACTGTGTATTTTCTGGCAATCGTTTTCAGTATCAGAGTATCAGTGTGTCTCGGAAATCGATTGTTTTTCGTTTCCAATCACTGTCCTAGTGATTTTGTACGATTGTGTTCATTGATTTAGCTCACCTGAGCCAAATGCTCAAGTGAGCTATTGTTACCGTTTTCGTCCGCTGTCGTCCATCCACAATTTCAAACATCTTCTTATCCCGAACCGCTTGGCCAATGTTGATGATATATGGATGGGGGCACGTCATATTTGTAAGATTGGAAGTCGTCGTCTCATCCAAGATGGCCGCCGTGGAAAAGTAGGTCAAATTATTTAAACAATCTTCTTCTCACGAACCGCCAGACCGATTTCAACGAAACTTGGCAGAATGATTGATAGTCAACGCTGTTTCGGATTTGCTAAAATGGTGGCCACGAGGTCAAAATGGACAGGAGGGGTCAAGTAGGGGGTCAAATTTCATATTTGATCGAATATGGTCATGTCATATATCAAATCGAAGGTATTTACATGACAATCACTCTGGAGCATTTTTGTCGAAATCAGATGATTACGTCATCCAAGATGGCCACCCAAGGTCAAAAGGTCATATTTTTATTAGATATTTCAAACGTCTTCTTCTCGTGAACTACTTAGCCGATACAGGCCAAACTACACAGTTATGGTCTGTGGGAGAAGCCTTGTCATTTGTGTTAAAATGGAGGTCGTCGCATAATCCAAGATTTCAAGATTTCGACGAAACTTGGCATGAATGATTGATGGTGAAAGTTCTTTCAGATGTGTTAAACTGTTGACCCCGGGATCAAAAATGAGCGGGGCCCGTGGGGTCAAGTGAACGTCAACTTTCAAATTTGACCAAATATGGTCATGTTATATTTCAAATCGAAGGTATCGATGAGACCATCACTCTGGAACATTTTGGTTGTCGAAATCGGATGATTCCGTTATCCAATATGGCCTCCGGAAGGTCTAAAGGTCAACATTTTAAAATAGATTTCAAACGTCATCTTCTCGTGAACCGCTTGGCTGATGCTGATCAAAAATAGAGGTCGTCGCATAATCCAAGATGGCCGCCATAGAAAATTAGTTAAATTCTTCAAAAAATCTTCTTCTCACGAACCGCCAGACCAATTTCGACGAAACTCGGCAGGAATGATCGATAGTTAATGCTCTTTCAGATTTGTTAAGATGATGACCCCGGGATCAAACATGGATACGGCCCCGGGGGTCAAGTCGGGGTAAAATTGACCAAACATGGTCATGTCATATATCACATTGAAGCTATCGAGGAGACGGTCACTCTGGAGCATTTTTTTTCGAAATAGAATAATTACGTCATCCAACATGGCCGCTGAAATATCGAAAGGTCCATAAAAATCACTTTTATTTAGTAAGTTGCTTAATTTCTAAATATTGGGATAGTCGCATATAGAGGTGGTATATCTTTATATTTTTATATAAATTGCCTGTTTTCCTTTTCGGTGATTGAAATGCAAAACTGATCATAAACCAGTTCCAACAGCTTGATCGACTTTTCAATGTGATAATGTTTTTTTTGTTTTTTTCGTTATTGCAGATGTGTCAGTAGTCTAACGCTGTGACGATTAACCGCCATACTCAATTATTCGCGATTTTTAAGTCCATGGTTCGGTGCACCAATACAATCTTCTATTCAGTTCCCATTATCTTTGTTGTTGTTGTTGTTGTTGCTATGAAAATCCCGCGCTTATTTTCTGAAATGCTTTTTCACTCTAGATTATTATTAGTATATTTGTCATTCACAAACACATACTGCGAAAATTTCAGGACGTGCAGTCCTTTGATTTACTTTATAATGGAGATAATAAGTCCAGGTGAGCGATACAGGCCCATTTGGGCCTCTTGTTGTATTTCATACTTAGTCCCTGATGTCATATTTTCTCGTGCAACACTACCATTTCAATATGCACACAAACGATAATCATGATCTACTTGATCACAAATGTCCCAAGGTACATAAACTTGGAAAAGTCGCGGGAATACTGGACGAGGCCTTCCGGCCTTCGTCCAGTATTCCCGCAACTTTTCCAAGTCACCGTCGTTGCTTATCTTGCCAATACTTGTCAATTGTTTTATTTCAACATTCTTGAATATTGTGCTGTAAATCAAGCAGATTGATTGAGCCTGAGCTGTGATACAGCTCAGGCTCAGTCAATGAAACTGCTTGATTGCGAATTACGATTGCCAATAGATGTTCAGAAACGTTGACATCATGACAATCCCATCCGCCGGAGCACATGCACGTGCTACTGCATCATTGGCCGTTCTAGGATCGCCGGGAGACGTTGGCGCTGGACCCCCGTCCACGTCGCCGGAAGGACAATGCTACCAGGAAGAAACGTCGCCGAAAGACTGATGCCGATCGCTCCGCCGGCGACGACGACGACGAGAGAAACGCGTCCGACTGTGAAATGATAACATCCGTATAGCCAGTACATTATGACAATACATGTGTTGCTGTATGCATACATACACTTTACTGTGCGTATGTACCATGGAAACAGTTTCAGGGGTACATATAGCCGCCACTCTGTCAGTTTGTCCGTCTGTCTGTCAGTCCGAGAGTTGCGTTAAAGTATTCGGCTAACTACTGCATTTGTACCTCTGTTACCGCAAGTTTTTGGCAGAATCGTTCAACATATCGGTTATTGCGGAAATCGTATTATTTGTTATCATCGATATTTTCATTATATAGCCCACCCACGTGTCCCCTGTGTTCAAGGTCAATGTCAAATGACTTAGAAATATGCGTTAATGTGTTTGAGGGGTACGTACATCAGTGATGTGTCTTGTTGTTTTGGTGACTTGGCGGCATACCGCTGATCGCATAGTTCACAATTATGAACCTGAAGTGGTCATCGAACAAAGGGGCTAATTCCCACATGACATGGAGTTAGCTCCTTTTAGCCGCTGACCCCTTCAAATGTGGCTGTGACTGGAGAAATGGGCCTTATGGCAGTTGTGACCAGTGTAGCTCATGATCAAATATCACACACCTGAAGCATGATAATGATCTATAGTGCTTGTTAAAAGCATGACGGGTGTTCCATCGATGGAATAGAGAACAGTGCAGATCCTGATCAGACTGTGCGGATGCACAGGCTGATCTGGATCTACACTGGTTACAAAACCCATAAGCTTCATTTCTCCAGCCACAGTCACAAATATGAAACATTTGACGGCTCGTCAGTCACCAAAGTGTACAGTACTACTAATAATTAACTGGCAATACTTTTGCGGACTTTTGTGGATACCGAACCCCGAATTATGGGATATAGCGTTAGTTTAAATGTGGCTGTGACTTGAGAAATGGGGCTTATGTGATTTGTGACTAGTGTAGCTCCTGATCAAATATCACACTCATGTAGCCTGAAAACAATCTATATTGTTTGTTAGAAGCATGAAGGGTGTTTCATGGATGGAATGGCTGAACGTACGTACATGTACATGGATACGTATTTGGGTACGTTAGTAACACCGTTCATTTCTTTATAACTGGTGAATCAATTCACAGATTTTAATAATATTTGGCCACAAAGTATCACTAGGGATGGTGCTTTGTTTCGCATACATCCCAGTATGAACACCAAAGGTCAATGTCACTGAGGACATGCTCACATTGTTTGTAAAGCAAATGCGTTGTTTTGTTTGTTTTCTCAATAACTGATTAACCCATTCACTGATTTCAATACTATTTGGTTACATTGTGCGTCTAGGGATGGTGCTTTGTTTCGCGGACACCACACGTCTGAACACCCAAGACGAGACGGTTCAAATGATTGGTAGCAACAAATAGTTTCATTGAGATGAAGAAATATAAAACACACTGTAAATGAGCCTGAGTATTCGGCATGAACTGGATTAAACATGATATTGGTTCGAAGTCGTTTGAAGAATACTCCCTGGAATCTGACAAAATAGGTATAACGTGATACTAATAATTGAACGTCCGACTACGGTGCTGGCAATATAACTATAAGCCGTGAGAACTGAAAGCCAGGAAATAACTATTTATTTTACGGTATATTTCATTATTTTGTATATATTTTCATATTGTCGTACACCTTTGCACGGAGCCCCGCAGGGGAATTTTTTTATTAATTCGTTCCCACGAAATAACAATTCGTTTCCTCAATTTAACAATTCGTTCCCACGAGGGAACGAATTGTTAAATTGAGGGAACGAAGGGAACGAATTGTTAAATTGAGGGAACGAATTGTTAATTCAAGGTAACGAATTGTTATATCGTGGCAACGAATTGTTAATTCCATGGAACGAATTGTTAAATTGAAGGAACGAATTGTTATTTCGTGGGGACGAATTAATAAAAAAACAACTTTTTCCCTGCGGGGCTCCGTACTTTTGCACCAAGGCCGCAAGTGTTTACTACATGCATGCTAGTAACAACGAACAGTGTAGGGGATGCATATGATGCCCAGGGTCTCGATTTGTCACAAAAGCCAAGAGCCCGTTTTTTCGGATCTTGGCCCGTTTACATACGATATGATTTATAAAACCATATAAATAATCAAAGGACATAATGTACTGCCACCAGAGCCTGAAATAAGGAACGGACATATAGCATGTGACCTTGACCTATATTTTTTCTTTAAATGATTTAGCAATTGTAACCATTGTGTGTGTTAAATTATTTCCTAAGCCACTATAATACCATTATTTGGCACATTTAACTAGCTATATTGCATAGTTCCTTGTATATTCTTGTGAATATATTCAGATATTGTTTACATGCAACCCATTCTAGAGATAACCTCGTCTCCGTACTTTCAGTACTTTGATCTAATGTATGTTACAGTAACCGCCTTTGTTCTAATTTTAGACTACAACCCGTTGCAAAACTGTTACAACTTACAACCAGTTGCAAAACTGCATGCTGAAATCAACCAATCGGAGCCAATCATGCTGGGAAACTTATCTTTTTCTGTAATTGGGTCCGAATTGTCGTTCTTCAAGGAGATCCGAGACCGCTTAAATGTCATTATCTAATTTCATGGAATGTCGCGTTCTTCATTATAGTTATCGCTAATTGTTCAATTTAAATACCCATTTGTTACGACGAATAGTAAATATAGCAGCTTCAGTGATAATGTTTGCAAAAATATCTACCGATTTTGGGAGAATTTGGATATGTAAGAATACACCACGTGGTGAAGTCGTTTTGTCTTGACTTGGACCGGAGATCGTCTTACACTAAACCTGAACGCTCCGGTAAATTGCCTATCATTTCTATTTCCTTGCTCCGATCTGCTTCATATATCACACACATATAGTTCCAATGGTCCTCTACTACCCTGTGACAAAGCCACGTTTGTGCCGCCGCCGCTAAGCCCAGGGTCAAAGTCACATACTTCGTGCATTTGAAACTTTAACGCTCGGGTAAATGACTTATAATGTATGTGTCCTTCTCGGATCTGCTTTATATTTCACACACGGATTGATACAATGGTCCTCTACCGCCCTGTGACAAATCCACGTTCGTTCCACCCCCGCTAAGCCCATAGCAAGGTCACACATCTGGTACATTCGAAACCTTAACGCTCAGGTAAATGGCTTATACATTTACTTGCTCGCATCTGATCGGTTACTAACAAATCTCGTTCCTTTTTTGCGACAAGCACATGCTTTAACAGCACGTTAGACTCATTTCAAATGGAAATGATTCTTATGTACTCTCAGACAATTTTTTTTAAAGAAAGAAGACAAAACATAAAACAGACGAGAAAGTTCGTTTCCCACAAGGATTGGCTTAATATAGTATACTGCAACAACGAGTGTGTGATGTTGAAACAGTGTTACATCGGCGACAGGGTATATTACCCGTGCTAAGCTGTCGTTAAGTATAACACGGACACATCTTACAACCAATGTATATGTTAGTTTCATCGCTATTACATTTAAGGGTAATATAACTGACACACTTCATTAATCACTGTAGAACATAGAATGATAGAATAATCGTGTATTGTTTAAGTCATACTGGCTCTTGAGCACAATAGTAATAAATAAACATACAATGAACATGACAATGCAAGCAAGATGACAGACAGTGGACATGACAAGTAGTGTATGTGTACACTAAATATAGCAGTTTTGTAAATACTAAGTTGCAATGCCAGGTGGAGAGAGAGAGAGAGAGAGAGAGAGAGAGAGAGAGAGAGTAATGTATATGAAACATTCAGAAAACACTTCAACGTAAGAAAAGGGTACGGTGAAATGTTGTCAATCGCTAAAGTATGAAAGAAATGTCCACTACTGATCAGACATACGCACGTAATACGAATTCGCCTGCGTATATCTATCAATGTATATATAGTAAATACATGGTTAGTGCCGTCGAATATAAAATATATTCGGTTGAGCCTTAGACAGCTTTATTGGGGCGAGCTTTAGCGAGCCCCTATAAAGTTGTCGGGACGAAACCGAATACATCTTATATTCGACGGCACTAATCACGTATTTAATTTATACCGCATACTAACTTTAATTGTTTGAACGTGCGTGACGTCATGTTTTGACGTCATTCCTTCCCATACGTCACAAATCTAGCGACGTCATTCAAATCAAAATGGCGGCGCCCACGCTAGGTAGATTCGGTATTGTATCTGATTAAATCTACGATTTATTTACGATGAGCTTCAATATTGGCTGGTTTTAGACTCCACAGCTGACATAATAAGCATTGCAATCATAATGGACATATCCATGTCGTTGGTTAAGTCGCATAATTATATTGTAAAAGTTGACAAAATTCAGCTGAACCGACAGCGATTTCGATTTTAAAATTCGCCGCCATCTTGAATTTGCTATGGTGACTGGCCAATCGTGGCCACGATTAGGGGTCAAAGGTGAACACATAAAGGCAAAAACGGCACTTCATGTATATTAGGTTACTTCAGGTATATTAGGTTACTTCAGATATAAACAAAATTTATTCAACCCCCTTTATTATGCTACATGGAGCAATGGTTGCGGTATAAAAACATTTAAGTTGACATACGTTATAGATGTGACAATAGTTCATCTCTCCTTTTAAATGCTTTAACAATGAACGTTCCTATATAGGTTTCTTACTTTCCTTTGATTATTTGACTTGATCAAACTAAGTCATTTAAACGTACTTGGGCGCTGTCGGTAACATGTATCTACATACTGCAAGCGTAAATCAGTGTACATAGAGCATCCAAATAGAAATGATATTCATCTTCTAAAACGTTACATAGATTACATTTTCTGTTTTTAATGGGTATTTTGTTTGGCTTGTGCCATCTTCCCGGTTCTATAGCTAATCTATGTGAGGATATTCTATGTTTTGTGAAAGAAAGTAATTGTCTAATTGTGAAAATATCCAAATATGACTGATACTCAAACTGTGCAAACTTTCTGTAAAAAAAAAGTGCTCTACTAGATTCCACCTGGAATTCCAGTTATGGATACAATTATCAGTTAACATATATACCTGTATTTAACTGTATTCATACTGAACCTGTCGTTTGTTGATACATGTGAAACAATAATAATGAGATTAAAAGACAAACGATAACGGTGTGGTGTTTCATTTATACTATATGCCAAGTATTCCCCTCCAATGTCCTGTCCCATGCACTGAAATAAATGATTCAAGCCTTGCCACTTATATAAAGAATGTGGTGTAAATAATGCTCATGATTTAGAGTATGTTTTAACTATTTGCATGCTAGCGGTGAAAATATCCGCCAAACAAATTAGGAGTATATTTTTATTTCTCTCTGTAAATATGTCTTGGAATTTCATTAGAATTGAGTCCTCATGAATATGTCTTGGAATTTCATTACAATCGAGTCCTCAGGACTCAATTCTAATGAAATTCCAAGACATATATATATTATGATATTTACGGGGAGAAATACAAGAAAATATGATGATTTTTTGTCCGCTAGTTTTGAACTATTTATAGCCCACAAGTTTCCCAGCATGCAAATAGTTAATTTACTGCTTTACAACTTCAGGTGTCCACGTTAGATCCGGTTAGCACGAATTGTTATTTTGCACATAACGCTGGTTATGTGGTTAATCTGTGTTGGTTGTCTGTGAATTTCTACGATAATAGAATAGGGAGGGTACATGCACATTCCTTATTTCCATGGCATATTCATGTATACGTTTCTTTGTGGTTGGTTGGATGGGTAATTCAACGATCGGGATTCATCTTTACCTTAATCCAGACCGGATACGCGGTTTGGCCCTCATGTACGTCTTTGGCATACTTGAACGTGATAGTTGAATTTGGTTAAACCCCTTATACGAGTAATATGATTATTCCTAATCCTATTACTTTTAGGGGAAGGGGCCACGTGACTGGTGTGGTATGTCAGGTTATTCTAATTTCAGGGCTGAATATGTTTTTTTCCTATGTAAATATTCCGTTCTGCTTTTAGGATGTCCACCAATGCAATGCAACATGTTTAATACGGGATCGAACCCGTTGACCCGGTCTTAAGTGACCTTAGCCGTTGATAGTCAGTTAAACACCAATAAATCAATGAATCAAATCATGCATACTTTTAATAATACAAATAAGAAAACTATTATAAAAGGTATACTTTCCAATAAATTACTGACAGGTCGGCACGACATAGACAACAGATACCGTTAAAATAGTTATGTGACCTTTGAGGTTCACCCAATCATGTTTGGCGTAACAGGGTTGTTAATCGTATAACTATGGAATCTAACAAGCCCTTTATAAAACCGCCACATCATAAGCATTATTTACAATATAGGTTTTATGGATGTGGCACACTGCATACATGTAAATATTGACTAATTTGCAGGTGACATGACTTTTTGTCCATGGGTATATATTTATGAGCATTCTCGACATGTGTTCTCATAACTGTGTAAATCAAGTTGTATGATCACGTGGTTACAACGTGAACAACAACAAGTACTGAAACGTCCAAAAGCCCTCCGATTGAAAGTACGTATTCTTTTAATGTTGTCCTTATTATGCAACGGATTTTGATGAAATATTGCGCATCAAACGCGTCTTGTTAAGCTGCATTTGGTGGTCTCTGTACTGTGGCCCAAACTACTGTCGTTTTTGCGAAGAATCTATTTCATACTTGAGAGAACCATAGTAATCGCCGAACGCGGCTACCATAAATAAAATGTAAAACACACGTACATTTGATTGCCATTTTTCATTTGTGTAGCTGCAGTATTAGGCAATGATACAAACACAATAAGCATTTACACTTGTTGTTTAATCATCGTATGCTTTAGTTTGAAATATGTAGTGATTACATAAACACGGTGTAAACTGATGCACTTGATACAGACAAGGCAAATGTGCACAACAGAATACAGTTATTTCATAGTCATTCGGGGAACAGTCAAAACTATTGTCCCGAGGTGTTTGTGGACAACCCGAGGCACTATTGCCTGAGGCCGAATTGGTTCCCCGATTGACCATGAACTAAATGTTAATTTACCCAACCTGTACACAATGTACGCGATACAATTAATGCAAATTTGGCGTGGGGCGCCGATCTGACCGATCTAAATTACGTTCATGATTTTATACAAACATCATGACGTTATGATTTTCATGGGTGACATAGTATACAAATATTTTTCTCGTCACAAAAGGCCTCAAACACCCGGACTGCGTGCTTTATCACATGTTTCGAGTTTACCGCATCCTTCTTTTCAATTAATTCGTTTAATTCCGCAACACTAACACTCGCAAAGCGCGACATTTTCTTCTTTTTGTTGACGTTTGACAGTTCTGTGCAATACCAATGTTTACATCTGTCCGCGTTACATGAAACGGAAATGACGATTCGCGTGCTCAAACGCGTTTTCATTGGCTCGATTTATCATGTGATTCGATCCGAGGCAAAGCAAGTCACATGACCAGTCCATAGTAGGGTTAAGAAAGTAAAGTACTATTGCCTGCGCGTGAAACTGTTTCAAAGTCTAAGCGGCCGAATGTAAAAAAATGAGGAACACAGTCAAAACTAACGAATTACAATCTATATAGTAGGTTGGGTAGTAATTTTGACTATTGACCGGACACGTGGAACTATTGACCGAGCACGCGGAACAATTGACCGGGGAGCGGAACTATTGCCCGGGAACATCAAAACCCAGGGAATTATAGTCACAAATATGAAATATCAACTTATATAGGGAGTTGGGTAATAACAGAAATTGTAGTCATGCCCAACAATTACGGGTACAATAATAATATCACTTGAGGCTCGAACGGAGAGAGGTTCTACTGCGGCCACACTCATCCACACTCGGTGGCAGCAAACCTCGCTGCTGTGAACTTAAAACTACAATGCCAATGCAGATCTGTGTCTACTCTGTTCGCAAAACTTAAGCTGTGTATTATTCAGTTAGAAATAAACACTGAAATACAGCATAGGACCGGATCTCTATACCGGGTATGGAAGGTGTTCGAGCCAATTCCCACCCTTAAATATGAGCCGAATCGAATCGGATCTCTATAGATGTATTTACAAAGGGACATAACTAGCTACGATCCCTCATTGGCAAACGTAACGGACCTGGGGGCCGTTTCACTAAACTTCTTACGACTAAAATGTTCGTAATTGCAAATCGTCTGGAAATTTCAATTGATGGATTTAAATGTATTGAGCATAGGCTGCATATGCAGCCTATGCTCAATAAATGTAAATCCAATAATTGTTTACAAGAAAACATTGTTAATGTTAAATGTACAGACTTTCATAATTTTGCACTTACGAACATTTTAGTCGTACGAAGTTTAGTGAAACGGGCCCCAGGTGGATGCGGTTTCTCTATCAATGGCGGTTTGAGGTAATATGCGGTATTGTCGATATCCATTTCAGCAACTTGAATATGGCATAAGTTTAGAGATATATACTATGGTTAGTGGCAGCAGGGAGCTACTTGTCACCTGCACATAGTCGTCTTCCTTCTTCCACTGATCCCTTCATATAATATTGTGGTGACCCCATGCAATGCCAATGTAAATCTAATAAATAATCTAGCTGAATTGGTACACCAGGGCCCGGTTGCTCAAAGCTTCTGTTAGCTTAACAGACTGTTAAATCCTTAGCATTGCTGTAATCATAAACTCAATCGAACAACTTCATCGAACATGTCTTTAATTTTTAATATGTACAATACATTTTCATACAATGACTACATATCAAATCACGTCTAGACAGATTGACGTACAGAAGCCAGAATGCCTTTCTAATACGTTCTATTGTGCTCCTATCAAAAATGTCCAGGTCAGTCATCACGTGATCTCTCTGCCGTTAGCGAGCTACTGCTGTAGCTATATCAAAGGACTGAACGTCCTGAAATTGTTCGCAGTATGTGTGTGTATCAAGCTGTTGGAGCTAGTTTATGGCGTAAGACCCGTGTTTTTAAAAAGTTCAGCCCACAAAATATGTGCTGCGACGGACATATGCTCATTTGCATAAAATCGGTCAGACCTCAAATTTGGATGTTGGTTTATCATCAATATTATTGAAGTTAGATACGAAAGATCTGACTGTGTATGTGTTGATAGACCGAACATAGATCCGTTTGCTAGCAATAGAAAACAAGTGTTCAGTACATGAGATGTTACGTAGATTTGTTTTTCATTAATTCGTTCACACGAAATATCAATTCGTTCCCTCAATTTAACAACTCGTTCCCTCAATTTAACAATTCGTTCCCACGAAATAACTATTCGTTCCCACGGGAACGAATTGTTATATCGTGGGAACGAATTGTTAATTCGAGGGAACGAATTGTTAATTCGAGTGAACGAATTGTTATATATCGTGGGAACGAATCAATGTTAAGTTTATGAAAGCACTAAGACAGTGACCTTGACCTTGGGGTTAGCGGGGGGGGGGGGGGGGGTCTGAGCATTATAGACTTGTCACAGCATGATATAGAATCATTAGAGAAAGGCATGTGAAAACTAAATTGGTCAGTAAGCGAGGCTTACGGAATACCCCCCGCGTCGGCCCAGGTACCCCTAAATATGTAATCAAAAATCCAAGTGTGTGGGCTTGTGACGTCGATTCTGGGCTTAGCGGGGGTGGCAGAATGTGAATTTGTCACAGGGTGGTAGAGTTCTATTGGAGCAATAATGTGAAGCAGATCCAAGCAAGGAAATAGAAGTAATAACCAATTTCTCTGAGGTTAAGTTTTGTAAAGAGACTAAGTATGTGACCTTGACCTCAAAATCAGCTGGGATTTGTCACAGCATGATAGTACAGCCTTAGAGGAATGCACGCATGAAATATTAAGAATTTTCGATGAAAGAAATAGAAGTCATAACATATTTCTCTGATGATAAGTTTTGTAAAGAGACTAAGTATGCGACCTTGACCTTCGGATCAGCGTGGAATGGACGGTCGTGGATTTGTCACAGCATGATAGTACACCCTTAGAGGAATGCACGAGTGAAATATTAAGAATTTTCAATGAAGGAAATAGAAGTTATAACTTATTTCTTTGATGTTAAGTTTTGTAAAGAGACTAAGTATTTGACCTTGACCTTGGGATCAGCGGGGGTTGGACGGTCGTGGATTTGGCACAGCATGGTAGTAGAGCCTTACAGGAATGCATGTGTGAAATATTAAGCATTTTACATGAAGGAAATAGAAGTTATAAACATATTTCTCTGATGTTAAGGTTAGTGACGGACGCACACACGGACGGACGGACAACCTGACTCCAGTATAGACCCCCACAACTCGTTGCGGGGGGTATAAATATCAAAACATTTAGTGAAATGAAACGTTAAGTTTATGAAAGCACTAAGACTGTGACCTTGACGTTACTGGGGGTCTGAGGGTTGTGTATTTGTCACAGCATGATAGAGAATCATTAGAGAAAGGCGTGTGTGAAATATCAAAACGTTTGGTGAAAGGAAACAGAAATTATAACAAATTCCCCCCCCCACGTTAAGTTTATGAAAGCACAAAGACTGTGACCTTGACCTTGTGGTTAGCGGGGGTCGGAGCAACGTGGACTTGTCACAGCATAATAGAGAATCAATAGAGAAAGGCATGTATGAAATATCAAACGGTTTGGTGAAAGGAAACAGAAATTATAACAAATTTCCCCCAATGTTATGTTTTCGAATTGTTGAAGACGGATGGGCACAGACGCCGACTACGACGCCGGGGGTATGCCATAAGCACTCCTGTCTTTGATAGGCGCTAAAATTAACTAGATTTGTCAGTAAGCGAGGCTTACGGAATACCCCCAGCATGGACCCAGGTACCCCTAAATGATTCTCTGATGTTAAGTTTAGTGACGGACAGACGCACGGACGGACAACCCGACTCCAGTATACCCCCACAACTCGTTGCGGGGGGGGGGGGGGGTATAAATACAGAGAACTAGAAAATTTGTTCATAGAACACGGATGCCCCACATATCGCTTTGATAATAAATGAGGCCAAATTCAAATATTCTTTTTACCTGAGCGTTAAAGTTTTTGAAGCACCAAGTATGAAGCACCTTGACCCTGGGCTTGGCGGGGGCATGACGAACGTGGATTTGGCACAGGGCGGTAGAGGACCATTAGAGCAATGCGTATATGAAGTGTGAAGCTGATCCGTGAAAGGGAACAGAAATTATAAGATATTTACCCGAGCGTTAAAAGTTTTTGAAGCACCAAGTATGTGACCTTGATTTGGCACAGGGCGGTAGAGGACCATTAGAGCAATGTGTATATGAAATATGAAGCAGATCGGTCGAAGGATGAAGAAATTATGAGACATTTACCCGAGCGTTAAAGTTTTGTGACGGACGGACAGACGGGACGGACGGACAAGGGTAACACTAAATGCCCCCTCCACTATCGTGGTGGGGCATAATAAACAGTAATGTCTGTTAACATTTAAAGGAAACGCGGTTATCGCCCTGATATCAGTGTGGAAATTTACGTCTGATATAAAATGTATAATAATGCCAATAAATATGTGGGGCAATGTAGAATTAATGTTCATTTTGCCAGAAACTGTCATATTTACAGAGTATACAGAACTATTTGTCTCCCTATATTATATCCTGGTATGTGGGACCCCAGCTTTAAGTTGTGCTATGCAGGGCTATTGTGTGTAGTAGTCACATTCATATTGTTGTCATTGTTCAAGCTTCTATAGTAGTCCCATTAGAACAAGTAGTATAGAGGGAGTCAAAATGATACCACCAACGTTTGTAACGTTATTGAGCTGTATTGTAGCTCCCACCACCAACCAAAAGTTGGTGGTGGTATTGAATGATAAAAAGTGGTCTTGTAGTCCCAATTATATTGAACAGAAAAAAACAATACCAATTATAACACTATTATTAGAGAAAATGGATAATAAAATACAATGGGAATTGAAAGTTTATAATGGCTGTGTTGAATAAGTTTAGGAAGAATACGGGTGTTATAATCCTATATATAAATTCTATAAATTGAAAACACTAGGCGATATCGAATACATGAAATATCAGCGTAATTTATTACGCTCCGATAAAAACGTTGCATTTACAATATTATACCAGCAAGTATGCGAACTATACAAGAGGCAAATACAAACATTAAGACGGATAATGCGTATCGGATATGAAACTAAGGTGTATTATATAAAATTGTTAAAACCCAACGATTCGTTTACGAATATACATTTCTACGATATCGCTTTCAAAGATATTGAAAAATTATTATTGAACAGAAAAAACACTACTACTTAATTTATGTTGTAATCACAACACCAAGCAGACGAGAATGTTCCAATTACACGGGTTATGAATATTTATAGCCGAGGTAAACAGACGGTACACACACACTGTTATTTATAGCTGAGTGTATTTCTATGTAAACTGGCTATCTGGAATTATTTTTCATCAACCTCGAGCGGTCGGATAGGAACGCCGTTGTCATGCAGTTGTTTACCATAGCGATCTCATTTGTAGGGATTCACGAATTTACGGGATGGTTCATTATTTTATTAATTAATTAATTTTAAGAAAATTATGAAATTATTAATAATTTAAAGCTGAACACCCCCTATTATTACATAGAAAACATAATAATTAATTAATATAAGAAAACAAATAAAACACAAATATTTTCACCAACAAAGTTAGGTATTTCCGGCGCGAGTTCGAACCTTGGCGGGACCTAAAACTTTTTTTTTTTTTTCATTATATTAATTATTATGTTTACCGATTTAAATTGTTTACTGCACCAATATAATTAATTTTATAATTTTATTAAAATTAATTATTTAATAAAATATCACAATTTCGGTATGGTGGTGCTGTAACATTTCCTCCGACTTTATTTCCAAGTTTTACCCTAAATTTATCCCAATCAGTACTCTCAATCTTGGGCATGGTGGCGCGCGCTTTGATTCTAACATCATTTTTTAATTCTTCATATCTCCCCATTTCTTCCAACACGGATTCAAACTCTAAATTTTATATTTCATTATCGGTCAACGCTTTGGACACTATAACGTCGATGCTATTTTTCTTAGACCTGGCGAGAACGGATATTCTATCATGTTTTCTACATTTTTTCTCGATTTTTCCACCCGCCTCCCTAATTACCATACAAAGTATTCCAGATAAAACGGTAATTCCACTCAAAACCCCTGCAAGTGGAACCGTTACAATTGTAGATAGCGTTGCAGCAGTCCCTGCACCACTTATTACAGATAAACTTGCCAGAACCGTACTAGATGCTTCAGCTATGTTCGCCGAGCGCTTATATTTGTTAGCGTTTCTTTTTCTATTTGTACATTCTCTAACTAAAATATCCTGCATAGCGACGATATTATCCAACCTAAAATCTAAACTTCTTTCGTGAATTGGATACAGTGTTGGTGGATTGGTATTGACAATTGGAAGCGGTGATTCGTTCATGATTAATTTTACAAATCAAGTTCAATTAACAATGTAACAATAGTGGTGAAGAAAAAAGAACTCACTGGGTCAGTGATTTTCGTAACAAAGTTAATAACACTACCTTCTGAAAGTCTAATTGGATCGTCACCGGCGAACAAAACCACCGATGAAATATCTCCGGCGAGTTTATTGACTCCATCCCCCCGTTCTTTCCCATCCACTACAAGATTTATCACGACCGCGCCCACAGATTTACCATTAGCATTAACTGAGCAGACAGCCATTCGAAGAAGTGTACCTGTAGCTGGCATGGCGTATCCCCCATATATATTGCTCGCTTTGGCACCGAATGAATATTCATAGAGCCCTTCATTCAAGGGGCCCAGCTTCTCAGCCCAAACTGTGAGGACACGTTTTTGCGTTTTCAATGTTTTCAACAATCCGGCAAGCCCCCCGATAGAGGTATGGGCCTCAGCACGAATCTTTTCAGAGGTCTCCTGAAGTGCTTTGTTCGCGGCTCTACGAACACGTTTCAGTTTTTCGGAAACTTCGGCTATTTTTCCACCTAGTTCAGTAAGTGCTGCAGAGTCCTCTGAGCGCAACACCCCATAAGCCTCCGTAAGGGCCACCTGGTGGTCCTTTCGGTCTTTCTCAATACCCGTTCGGACTCCATCAATCCCCAACCGGGCCTCTTTTCGAAATTCGGTTATTTTTCCACCTAGTTCAGTAAGTGCTGCAGAGTCCTCTGAGCGCAACACCCCATACGCCTCCATAAGGGCCACCTGGTGGTCTTCTCGGGCTTTCTCAATACCCATTCGGACTCGCTTAATTCCCACCCGGGCCTCTTCCCGAAATTCGGTTATTTTCCCACCTAGATCGTTTAGTTCTGTATGTGTTTCTTCACGACTTTGTGTAGTCACAGCCAGGGCATATATTCTAAGTTGTGATAGCAGACTCTTGTGAATCTCGTCCGTGGCCGCCGATATAGTTCTATTGATCAAGGCCTTTGTTGTTTCGGTAGTTAAAAAGTCGCTCTCTGTCGGGATGAATCCCCCTTCTGCCGGTTCCAAATTATTTGAATCTGTCACCCAATCGGAAGAACTACCTGGTCCGTATATACTCATAATGTTGATAATATATATATATATATAAATTACGAACATGCGTTTAATTCTACATGACATGAACTTTCCTTTAAAACAAAATTGCTGGATACAAACAGCGCTTAGCCATAGTGACCACCCACTGTGCAATGCTATAAAAAAGGCCATTAAGAGATAACACCCGATAAAACCACTGGGCAGTGACCAGTGGTCATCTTTATTTCCCCAGAACCAATTTGCCGGACTACTTTCTTTTGTTTCTTTTCTTTTGTCAAGTGGTATTTACACACATGTTTACACATAACACAGACTCCATTTAGTGATAATCTATGTATACATGTACATGTACATTTTACCAGGAAGCAGTAATCATACTCCCCAAGATTTACATAGTTCATGGTTCCAAAATTCATGAATTGTCATGCTTTCAATAAAGTAGATCCAGATGAACTGGCTGATCATAATGAGCCGTCTCATCTTGATCTACACTGTCAAACCAATCAGCATATTTTCGAGAGATAAATACCCTTATGTATGAATGAACTTAAATAATTTGAACATTGAAGAGCCATATTCAGATATTTTAAGTACCACATAGAGGTACTTGACCATCTCCTGTTTATATGACACTTTAGTCTGATGTTGAGCAGTTCATGGGGGAAAAAGCTGATATTTGTATTATTTCTCCACAGATGTTACTTTGTGACCACTATTTGAGACGGTTCAAATAAAAGCGTGTGGATATGTTCACGGATAAACAGAAAAATAAAAACAAAAAAATAGTTATCTGAGAGTGGCAGCTAAACTTGTCCCACTGCTTTGTCATTAAACAATACTTTTTTGTATTTTATTGCGCAATACCCAATCTAGTTTAGATTGATTGATTATTGGTGTTGAACGGCCTATCAACATGTAAGGTCATTCAAGGCCAGGTCATTTAAGCCGGGCCAACGGGTTGGAATATTCTGTATGCAACCTGTACATAATGAGGGGAATTCTCAAAATCAGAGCTCAATACTTACAGAAAACTATTCAGCCCTGAAATTCGGATATCCTGACCTGGTGCATATTGGTGACTCTTCAATATATATTTAATTTATTGATTAAATGTTCCAATAAGTTATTTACCAGAGCTCCAGTTAAGGTGGGTATTCTGACCAACTCTCCCGGGTATCTTTTACCCAACAAAAAAATGCAAGTTGGGAGTGCTCTAGAATCGTCTCATCGAGACAATTCTAAATCACTCCCGACTTGCCATTTTTAGTGAAGAAATTAAAAAGACATTCTAATATTTTGATCTAAATAAGCATCTTATCTGGAGCTCCGATTACATGTACAGTACACACAGCGAGCTCATGCAAAAGTTTCACACTTTTTATATACAAAACCTTGACACCATATGCGACTAGCGTAAACCCCAGATCAGCCTGCGCATCAATTTGATCAGGGGCTGCATGTATGATGTTTGTTATTCAGACATCAAAGTAGCATCACTTCCGATCGCAAGTTTTATATGTTTGGCCATTTTTACTTTGTTTCTTCTGTGTTTATCTCGTAGCGGTCATTTTCAGAATTAACACATGTTCCAAAACCATGGAATATGCATGCAACAGCCGATTCACACATGTGTGGAATGGCGGTGCGGAACATAAAATAGTCCCGCTTCCCGAGTGTGTTTGCAGTTTAAATATTATCCGAATATACATGTTGATAGAGTGTCTCAACAAATTAATAAAATATACAAAAGAAATGTTGTTTTTTTTGTGATAAAAAACACATTGCTTCATATTTAAAAATGCCCACCCTTTATTGCATGTGTGATTGAGTATATTCATACGCGTGTGTTGACTGTGTGTGGGACTGCTGAAACTGACCCGATGTCGGATGACATAAATACTTTACAATTCTCATTTTTGGACGATTTACAAATTTAAAAAAATGGCATTATTTATTTTTTTCTGAAAAAGACATATATGATAGTCGTTTGTTTCTCCGATGAAAATGATGCAGTTTTTGTAAAAACAGACAGAATTTCCACTCTCTAATTGCAGCAGACTGTTATCAGTTGTGCCTTTGATCTTGATACAATACGCCTGGTAACCTCGGTCAAATCAGCAAGCGTCGCCACAGGGGGTGATGGCAATTCGCTATTTTGGAACCACACTTCCCTTATGTGAAGTGCGGTTCTGGTTTTAAAGAGGCATTCACGGCATGAATCAATTTTAAGAAAATTAATTAATTTGAAATTTCTAGGACGACCGAAATCGGGTAATCGTTCTTCAACTCTCGCCCTTTATCATCAAAAATAGAGACCGTAAATTCGTGGATGTGTCCCGATTCCAAAACTTTCATCTCGGGGTGTGGGAAGTCTAAGGTCACAGTCTCCCCAAAGAAAAAATCGCTGGCTTGCACGGTTTTCAGTAATGTGCTGGGGGATCCGTCTACCATGTTGTACGATGTGTTCACCCGATCCAGGTGCACCCTGAGAGTTTTCGTGACGGCGAAGTTTACTGGGGTCGTGCCGACGTGCTCGCCCGTATCAAACACTCCATCATCGTTGGCAGGGTATGTTATTTTAAATCCTAACAGTGAACCCAACCCCGGTGAGATCCTTAAACGCCCCTTAACGGTCAATGTCGCAAGCCCCGTGGCTTTCGAGATTGCGAGAGTGGCTACACCAGCAAGCTTCGACGCGACAAAAGCTTGGAGATCTCCGAAACTCCAAAGACCATGAGGTACTATGGCACTTGGACTATCTACGAGTCTAGTTAGGTCTATTCTATCTAGGCGTTCAA
The DNA here is from genome assembly GCA_029237695.1 of Conchocele bisecta. Lineage (NCBI taxonomy): Eukaryota > Metazoa > Mollusca > Bivalvia > Lucinida > Thyasiridae > Conchocele > Conchocele bisecta. Next base: position 8,189,970 of record CM055267.1, read on the forward strand.
AGTCGACATCAGCGGCAACTGATGAGAACAACTCTAGCGTTTCAAGGTTTTTCCACCCAACCGTGAACGTGATTGATCTGAGGCCTACCCTACGTTTTCCGCAGCAGTTGTCGATTGACTTTTGAAGTTCACAACTCTCTTTTTGAACATTAGTAGCAAACATAATACATGTAATATCTTTCAATGGATACCAAAGCATTTAGCTTTAATTATAATGCAAAGTACACAGTTGGTGGTAAATACACGCAAAAAGAAGTTGTTAACCGCCTTGTACACCCAACTGTAACAGTTAGACCAGACAGTGGCTTTACCACCAATTTCCTTAACATGTTTGAGAAATATGTAGTCCCAAAGACTACTAGTCAAGATGTAATACTAAGATGGGATTTTTCCCATATGAACTTCTGGCAGAACCAGCTAAATTTCGCTGTATGGTGTGCAATGGCCGGATGTGGAGTTTCACATCAAGACCATCTGACATCCAAGAATGTCATGCTCCGAAGTGTCTACAACTTTCATGTGTATTATACTATTAGGAGGATTCTCAAAGAACTAGGTATTCCACTACCTCAAGACGACGGCTGGGATCCCATTTCCAGCACATACGACCGTAAGGCGTTCGAAAGTTATTGTGTAACGAATTTGAGGTACCAAAAGACGCGGACTGGAGACAGAAAGTATACACCCCAACCAACAGTTTAGGGTTAGTTCACCTTAAAGGGTTAGTGAGTGGTGAACATTTTAATAAAGTCCCTGTATATTTATCAGGGTTGTGGAGTGCTCGCGGAGCTACCCCACCACCAGTTAGAAAAATGGCAACATGGACTAAATATAATTATAAGTTGAATACGATGACGTTCGGTGATGAAGTGCTTGGTGGGCTTGCGTGTAAAGACGGTTATTGTCATTGGATACCTACTAAAGTAGCCCACATGGAATACCTAGACCTGGGTGATACTCCACAGATGCGAAATGCGTGGACCACATTTATGTTAGATAAAAGCACTGGATTTACGCAGGGCGGGATTATTCGCCTCAACGACTCCATTCGCATATACGTATGGGCAATCCTCGCCAGAAGCAAACGCTCAGCGCTATACTGGGCATGGGAACGGCCTTTGACGCACAAAAACAGTTCTTGGCACTTAGCGAGGACGCCATCTCAGCTAAGGTGGACCTTCAGAAGGCGATCCAGAATGATCAAGATGTTTTGCAGACTACCCGCACACCGGTAGACTACGCATTTGGAATAGGTCTTTATATGGCACCGAGCAATATGATACTACGAGACGACCCGGTTGACGGTTACAATAATGAGATCGTAGTCGCCATTGCCAATAAAAAAATCGGCCGCAACGGGAACGTGAACACGGGTATTATCAAGCTCCCCACCAAGACGGTCGGACGCGAAGTTGTAAATGAAACCTATTACATAAAAATCCCAAAACACAAAATGGATACACCCACCCCAGTACCCCCAATTCACGAATTGGATGCACCATCGAGTTCCCCCAATTCACGAATTGGAACAGGAGCGGGAACTATTGTATCATCAAGTTCCACATAGCATAGTTCCATAGCAACGAGGATGCTTGCTATCGTGACACCCTGCTCTCTGAACAGAGTGCGAAGACGCTCACTGAGTGTCGTCTCCTCGTGCAGGACCCCCGAGATTGTTTCGCGGATCCGACTTATTTGTGTGTGGAGAGCCTCACGGCAAGCCGATGCAGCCTGCAAGCGAGCTTCTCTTTCGTCCGCAAAGACCGCAGTCGTTCGGTGATCCGCTCGGTAGATTCTCTATCGCCACCGGCTTCCTCCAGTTTTCTTTCTTCTAGCTCGATATGTTCATCCAGCACCGTGAGTTTGAAGAGTTAAGGACCAGTTCGCCCCGGACCGTTTGCAGAGCCTTATCGAGTCCACGGAGTTCGCGAAGAGGTAACGGTGGGTCATCGTTAGACCCTTGGTCGAGGTTGAGTATTTCGTTTTCGCTGAACGTGGTCTCCATCGTGTTAATAGCGTCGGTGGCTACTTGAGGGACCTCGCTGAGCTGTACCGTTTCTATCGAGGCGGCCGTCTTCGCCATCGTTTCGTCGGTAGACTGTAGGGCCTTTACAGCGCGGGTTGACATAATTGTTTTACCACGCTTCCAATCTGGGAATCCGAGTTTGTTCCTTATGATTTGGCTACCGCCCGGGTTTCCGGCAATGGTACTCAGTGCTAGGGGTTTACTGGTCCTCGTGTTGACTAGTGGGAGATTTGATGCTGCTTTTAGTCGCAATCTACCATTCAGATCAAATTTGAACTTGGAGTAGTCGCGACCGACTATGGGACCAGACCTTTTTCTGCCAAACTGTTGTAGTAGTCGTTTACAGCTCCCTCGAGTAATTCCCGACTTTGACTAGTGGTAGCGCCACCTATTTCCCCCAATTGTGATTGGATTGGAACTGGAGTCTCTATGAAGGGCATTTCGTTATCGTTATCATCATCGAAGTCTTGACATTGTGACCTTGACATTGGGCACAGGGGCCGCACAAGAGGGGGTAGAATGAAAATATAGATGATGATAAACACCCATATGAAGTTTCAAGGTAATGGGCAAAGCAGTTGCAGAGATATAGTATAACGAAAATCTTTAACCAAAACACTTAACCAAAAAACTTAACCAAAAACTTTAACCAAAAAACTTAACCACAAAACTTAACCACAAAACTTAACCAAAAACGTTAACCAAAAAGTTAACCAAAAACTTCAAAGTAATTTGACCTTGACATTGGGCACAGGGGCCGCAAGGAAGGGGGGTAGAATGAAAATATAGATGATGATAAACACCCATGTGAAGTTTCAAGGTAATGGACAAAGCAGTTGCAGAGATATAGTATAACGAAAAAACTTTAACCAAAAAACTTAACCAAAAAACTTAACCAAAAACTTTAACCAAAAAACTTAACCAACAACTTCAAGTAATTTGAACCTTGACATGGCCACAGGGCACGCAAGGAAGGGGGTATAAAGAAAAATATAGCTGATGATAAACACCCATGTGAAGTTTCAAGGTAATGGGCAAAGCAGTTGCAGAGATATAGTATAACGAAAAACTTTAACCAAAAAAACTTAACCAAAAACTTTAACCAAAAAACTTAACCAAAAAACTTAACCAAAAACTTTAACCAAAGAACTTAACCAAAAACTTCAAAGTAATTTGACCTTGACATTGGGCACAGGGGCCGCACAGGTAGGGGGGTAGAATGAAAATATAGATGATGATAAACACCCATATGAAGTTTCAAGGTAATGGGCAAAGCAGTTGCAGAGATATAGTATAACGAAAAACTTAAACAAAAACTTTAACAAAAAAACTTAACCAAAAAACTTAACCAAAAACTTTAACCAAAGAACTTAACCAAAAACTTTAACCAAAAAACTTAACCAAAAAACTTAACCAAAAACTTTAACCGGACACACGTACGTATGTACGCCAAAGTGCCGCCTATATCGCACTTTCCACAAGCGGGCGCGACAAAAATCATTCTAAAGATTTAATAAAAAATCAACACCAATTCACCATTGGAGATTTAACTCTACCTTCAAACTTTAAAGTTTGTGATGCCCACTCTGCCATAATATGTGGGCAGACAAGATGTGGAAAAATGGTTTTCATCTTCGACTTACTCGAGGGGTCCTACCGCGATGTCTTTCGACACATTGTGATCCTGTGTCCCACTGTGAGGCACAACGATACTTATCATCGGTGCCCGTGGATATGGGCCGACCCTGAGGTATACGTTATTGACCCCGGTGACAAGCTTCACAATTGGTTGCGCGGCTTCTACCAAATATTTCATGGCGAGCCCACCCTAAACGTGATTGACGATTGCTCGGCCAAGGCGGCGATGACCAAAAAGAAGGACATGCTCTCCGAGCTCGCATTTTCTGGCCGCCATGCTAGGCAAAGCGTATGGATCTCCACTCAAAAGTACAACGCCGTCCTCAAGGATCTGCGCGAGCAAACAAAATGGGTCGACCTCTTTCACTGCAAGGACCGAGACTCATTCGATGACTCTCTTCGAGAGAATGACATTATCCCAACCCGCGAGGAGCGCCTGGAGGTTCGACAGATGCTTTTGGAAACTAAGCACGCCAAGCTTCTGCTAAAGACTGATCAACCAACTGCTTATAAAGCTATCAATTAATTACTGAGCAATTACTTAACACTCGTTAGTAACTGCTGAGTATATGCTTAACAATGCTTAGCAATTGCTGAACAATGCTGAAGAAATGCTTAACAAATGTTGAACAATTTGGTGCTCCGCTGCGAGCTTTGTTGCGAGCATAACGGTGATCATAAGTATCAGGTGGTGTGCTTGGCAATATGTTAAAGTTATGAGACTTGTAAGAATAGTTTTTTAAATATTAAATTAATTTTAAGAAAATTAGCAATAATGAACTGCGACAAATTTCTCGATCAGCTAATGGAAGAAACCTCGACTCCGACTGCCGACACGGTATCTTTCGTGAAAGATAATGAAACATCAACTCCGACAGAGCAATCGGAATTGCAACACCTGTCGATACAAATGAAAATGAAAATGCAGCGCGACGCGAGCGGCTAGCTGTGCTGGTTGCTGGGGGACAATCGGAGCATTATCTCGGTAGGCGTCTCTCAGTTTGTCAGGTGGATAAGATGTCAGATGCGGAGATTGATAAAAAAAATGTATGCGCGATACGAATCTAGGTTAGGTGCGGAGATGACAAAAACTCTTGGATCAGCGGCTATTCATTTGTACGCAACCGCTGTTAGTATACTTCTCCCTATACCAAACACCGCGGGATTGATTCGCGATCTAGAGACCGACCCTTTTATAGGACACACTCTTAGAACAGCCTGCTGCTCAATTTATCACAAGTTTGGAATGTACTTAGCTCCGCTGACAACCGCGTTGACCACGGGTAAACACCGTCAATTTGGACATATATGCCCACGAACTATAAGCTCTAATATTAATATTATAAATGATGACACAAGACACACCTGCAAGAGTGACACACAATCTCCAATTTCAACACTGTTGAACCCGAGCACGTTGGGGGTTCAATAGGGGATTGCTCCAGCTCCACAGGAGCCCTCAACACCCAATCAAGATTGGACGAATCCGGTTGCACGACATAACAAGAGCTGTAGGAGAACAACATAGCTCGACTACGAGGGTTGTCGATGTACACATAGCTTGACAAACAAGGTGGCCGCGGCCTGCATAAAAACCTTAACCAAGGTTGACTAAAAACCTTAACCAAGGGAAATTAAGTAAGTAATTCAAGGTTAAATGTAGGTCAATGTTGCCGCGGCCTGCATAAAAACCTTAACCAAGGTTGACTAAAAACCTTAACGAAGGGAAATTAAGTAAGTAATTCAAGGTTAAATGTAGGTTAATGTCAGATATAGGTCAGGGGTTATTGATGTACATCATTAGGAGATGAAGTTTTCCAAGTATGGTTGCTGTAGGCCCAGGAATATTCCATATACAAGCTTGACTAAAAACCTTAACCAAGGGGATATAAGAAAGTAATCCAAGGATAAAAGTAGGTCAAGGTCAAATATAGGTCAGGGATTATTGATGTACATCAGTAGGAGATGAAGTTGTCCAAGTATGGTTGGTGTAGGGCCAGGAGTATTGCATCTACAAGCTTGACTAAAAACCTTAACCAAGGAGAATTAAGTAAGTAATTCAAGAGGAAATGTAGGTCAAGGTCAAATATAGATCAGGGGTTATTGATGTACATCACTATGAGAAAAGGTTGTCCAAGTATGGTGTTAGTATGCACAATATTATTCCATGTACAAGCTTGACTAAAAACCTTAACCAAGGGGAATTAACTAAGTAATTCAAAGTTAAATGTAGGTCAAGGTCAAATATAGGTCAGTGGTTGTTGATGTACATCACTAGGAGATGAAGTTGTCCAAGTATGGTGGGTGTAGAGCCAGGAATATTCCATATACAAGCTAGACTAAAAACCTTAAACAAGGGGAATTAACTAAGTAATTGAAGAGGAAATGTAGGTCAATGTCAAAAATAGATCAGGGGTTATTGATGTACATCCCTATGAGAAAAGGTTGTCCAAGTATGGTGTCTGTATGCACACTAGTATTCCATGTACAAGCTTGACTAACAAGAGCTGTAGGAGAACAGCATAGCTCGACTACGAGGGTTGTCGATGTACACATAGCTTGACAAACAAGGTGGCTGCGGCCTGCATAAAAACCTTAACCAAGGTTGACTAAAAAACTTAACCAAGGGAAATTTAAGTAAGTAATTCAAGGTTAAATGTAGGTCAATGACAGATATAGGTCAGGGGTTATTGATGTACATCACTACGAGATGAATTTTTTCTTTTTCCAAGTATGGTTGCTGTAGGCCAGGAGTAATCCATAATACAAGCATTGACTAAAAACCTTAACCAAGGGGAAAAATAAGTAAGTAATCCAAGGATAAAAGTAGGTCAAGGTCAAATATAGGTCAGGGAGGATTATTGATGTACATCACTAGGAGATGAAGTTGTCCAAGTATGGTTGATGTAGGTCCAGGAGTATTCCATATACAAGCTTGACTATAAACATTAACCAAGTAATTCAAGGTTAAATGTAGGTGAAGGTAAAATATAGGTCAGGGGTTATTGATGTAAATCCCTATGAGAAAAAGTTATCCAAGTATGGTGTCTGTATGCACAATAGTATTCCATATACAAGCTTGACTAAAAACCTTAACCAAGGTTGACTAAAAACCTTAACCAAGGGTGATTAACTAATTAATTCAAGGTTAAATGTAGGTCAAGGTGAAATATAGGTCAGGGGTTGTTGATGTACATCACTAGGAGATGAAGTTGTCCAAGTATGGTTGGTGTAGGGCCAGGAGTATTCCATCTACAAGGTTGACTAAAAACCTTAACCAAAGAGAATTAACTAAGTAATTGAAGAGGAAATGTAGGTGAAGGTCAAATATAGATCAGGGGCTATTGATGTACATCCCTATGAGAAAAGGTTGTCCAAGTATGGTGTCTGTATGCACAATAGTATTCCATGTACAAGCTTGAGTAAAAACCTTAACCAAGGTTGACTAAAAACCTTAACCAAGGGGAATTAACTAAGTAATTCAAGAGGAAATGTAGGTCAAGGTGAAATATATATCAGGCGTTGTTGATGTACATCACTAGGAGATAAAGTTGTCCAAGTATGGTGGGTGTAGGGCCAGTAGTATTCCATATACAAGCTTGACTAAAAACCTTAACCAAGGGAATTAACAAAGGGGAATTAACTAAGTAATTCAAGAGGAAATGTAGGCCAAGGTCAAATGTAGGCCAAGGTCAAATATAGATCAAGGGTTATTGATGTACATCCCTATGAGAAAAAGTTGTCCAAGTATGGTGGGTGTAGGGCCAGGAGTATTCCATATACAAGCTTGACTAAAAACCTTAACCAAGGGGAATTAACTAAGTAATTCAAGAGGAAATGTAGGTCAAGGTCAAATATAGATCAGGGGTTACTGATGTACATCCCTAGGAGATGAAGTTGTCCAAGTATGGTTGGTGTAGGGCCAGGAGTATTCCATCTACAAGCTTGACTAAAAACCTTAACCAAAGAGAATTAACTAAGTAATTGAAGAGGAAATGTAGGTCAAGGTAAAATGTAGGTCAAGGTCAAATATAGATTAAGGGTTATTGATGTACATCCCTAGGAGATGAAGTTGTCCTAGTATGATGGGTGTAGGGCCAGTAGTATTCCATATACAAGCTTGACTAAAAACCTTAACCAAGGGGAATTAAGCAAGGGGAATTAAGTAAGTAATTCAAGAGGAAATGTAGGTCAAGGTCACATATAGATCAGGGGTTATTGATGTACATCGCTATGAAAAAACGTTGTCCAAGTATGGTGTCTGTATGCACAATAGTATTCCATGTAGAAAGCTTGACTAAAAAACTTAACCAAGGTTGACTAAAGACCTTAACCAAGGGGAATTAACTAAGTAATTCAAGGTTAAATGTAGGTCAAAGTCAAATATAGGTCAGGGGTTGTTGATGTACATCACTAGGAGATAAAGTTGTCCAAGTATGGTTGGTGTAGGGCCAGGAGTATTCCATCTACAAGCTTGACTAAAAACCTTAACCAAAGAGAATTAACTAAGTAATTCAAGAGGAAATGTAGGTCAAGGTCAAATGTAGGTCAAGGTCAAATATAGATCAAGGGTTATTGATGTACATCCCTATGAGAAAAGGTTGTCCAAGTATGGTGTATGTATGCACAATAGTATTCCATGTACAGCGTTGACAAATAAAAAACCTTAAACCAAGGTTGACTAAAAACCTTAACCAAGGGGAATTAACTAAGTAATTCAAGAGAAAATGTAGGTGAAGGTCAAATATAGATCAGGGGTTATTGATGTACATCACTAGGAGATAAAGTTGTCCAAGTATGGTGGGTGTAGGGCCAGTAGTATTCCATATACAAGGTTGACTAAAAACCTTAACCCAAGAAAGCGGGTCGGTGACGCCGACGCCGACGCCGCCGACGCCGGGGTGACAACATAAGCTCTACTTATTCTTCGAATAGTCGAGCTAAAAACCTTAACCAAGGTTAACTAAAAACCTTAATCAAGGGGAATTAACTATGTAATTCAAGGTTAAATGTAGGTCAAGGTCAAATATATGTCAGGGGTTGTTGATGTATAGCACTAGGAGATGAAGTTGTTCAAGTATGGTGGGTGTAGGGCCAGAAGTATTCCATATACAAGCTTGACTAAAAACCTTAACCAATGGGAATTAAGTAAGTAATTCAAGAGGAAATGTAGGTCAAGGTCAAATATAGATCAGGGGTTATTGATGTACATCCCTATGAGAAAAGGTTGTCCAAGTATGGTGTCTGTATGCACAATAGTATTCCATGTACAAGCTTGACTAAAAACCTTAACCAAGGTTGACTAAAAACCTTAACCAAGGGGAATTAAGTTAGTAATTCAAGAGGAAATGTAGGTCAAGATCAAATATAGATCAGGGGTTATTGATGTACATCGCTATGAGAAAAGGTTGTCCAAGTATGGTGTCTGTATGCACAATAGTATTCCATGTATAAGCTTGACTAAAAACCTTAACCAAGGTTGACTAAAAACCTTAACCAAGGGGAATTAACTAAGTAATTCAAGAGGAAATGTAGGTCAAATATAGATCAGCGGTTATTGATGTACATCACTAGGAGATGAAGTTGTGCAAGTATGGTGGGTGTAGGGCCAATAGTATTCCATATACACGGTTGACTAAAAACCTTAACCAAGGCGTGACGGTGACGCCGACGCCGGGGTGACAACAGAAGCTCTACTTATTCTTCGAATAGTCGAGCTAAAAACCCAAAAAGACAGGCAGCTGGGCGGGCGGCGGCTGCCACCTGAAAAGTTAAACAAGATAAAATACTCGCCGAGCTTCGAGAGACTAAACAGTCGTTGCAATCGGGGACGGAGACAGCAAAACATCTGAAGACAGCTACAACACCCCCAATTCACGAATTGGAAGCACAATCCCCGATTGAACCCCAACACCCCCAATTCACGAATTGGAGTTGTGTTGTTGGTGGTGGTCTGGCAGTTGTTGGTGCCCTGTGTGTGTGGAAATACCCCCTATTACACCAATCCTTATCGGAAAAACAACCCCCATCAATTCATTCAATCTCGATTGGATTGGATGCGCCCCATTTAAACATTGATAGCGATCCCTTTTATATGCAATAATTATAATTATCAACAATGGCTGAAAACGATGGTAAAATGATAGTGAATGCACTTTATAACGGCGTGGTGATATCGGGTTTAAGTATCGGGTATGCTCGACTATCAAAGATGGTCTTCGGAGGGCCCTCTCCCAAATTGGACTTTACTGTGAGAGACGTAGGGCTCGTGGCCGGAGATATAATGGTCGCAACTGCGACTCGAGATTATCTAATTAAAGCCGGAATTCTACCCTCTAATATATGGAAATAATGGCTTCGATCGGAATAATGATAGGTGGTGCGCTTGTAAACGCATTGGCGTTCAGCGGTAGCAACTTCATATTCTCGAAAATGAGAAGCTCGAACGTGGATGAGGAGCGCAAGCGTCACGATTTAGCTGTAGAACAACTCAATAGCGCAAAGGAAGCATGGTCGAAAAAACGAACTGCCCATCTGGACTGGGTCAACGAAGAGCTTCGCCGCGAGAATCACGTCGCGCAAACTTTCCAGAACGTTAAAGAAGCCAACCGCGAGTACACGCTGGCATATCCACAGAAAAGTCTCGCGCCGCTGGATCGCGAGCCCCAACTCTCAGATTTCTATGTACCGTCAGAGGCCCAAAAACACCGCGAGATCGCGTTCATCGTCGTGGGAATGGGTGTGGTGGGTTTCGTCGACTACAATATTCAATCGAGATTGAAATAATTATTTAAAAAAAAATTATTTTTATAAATATATATATATAGAATGATGTTAGTTGACAAACTATATTTTGCTATGATCGATGTAGGCTACACTGCCCTTAAACACCGTATAGCTGGCGCAAAGGGTATGATTCGTCTGGCCCGAGATTCTCTCGAGACGTGGTGCGAGGACGAAAAAGCGGCCACCCTTTTCGCAAAGCGGATGTTAGATTCCTCCCAATCGAGATTGGATGAATTAGATTTCTCCGAGTTCCTTCAGAACTTAACCTCCAATTGTGATTGGGGTTGCAGCGACAATCGCAATTGTACTTCCAACAAAGGTTTATTATTAACGACGCAGTTACCGGACGATCTGGCGAGGGCATGTTGGAGATTGTCCGATATATTAGAATACTTCGCATACGATGAACACGCGCAAACTTAATACCAAACTATCGGTTCGCCTAGCGCGCAAGCTAGCAAACACATACTACAGCCCCCGCGGCTACTGGAAGGGACTCGCGGCCATCAAGAACCTCGCCGCGGCGACCAAGGTTTCCGAAAACGCTGTCAAAGAATGGCTCAAGAAGCAAGCCCTCTGGCAGATCTATTTACCCGCGCCTCACAATATTCCGCGCCCGAAATTCGACGTGCCGATGCCGAAACAAGTTCACCAAGCAGATCTCCTGTTTCTCCCTCACGATCGCGTCGGTCGCAAAACGTACAAGTACGCACTGACAGTCGTTGATGTAGCGAGTCGCTATAAGGGGGCTGAGCCACTGACTATGAAAGAGTCTAAGGAGGTGGCCGAGGCTCTTTCCCGAATATATAAAAGGAGTCCTCTCAAATGGCCGAATCTTCTCCAGGTCGATCCCGGCTGCGAGTTCATGGGCGCGGTCTCTCATCTATTGTCTAAACACAACGTTTCTGTCAGACGCGGCCACGTCAACATCACCGAGACAGGGAATCGTGGAGCGGTTCAATCGAACCCTGGCTGAGAGACTGTTCGGTCACCAATATGCCAAAGAGCTTGTATACCCTTATACGCGATCGACGGAGTGGGTGACCAGGCTACCCTCCGTGGTCTCTGCACTGAACGGCGAGGTGATCAGATTGATCGGTAAGAAACCCGTAGATGCTATCAAGGCAAAAACGGTGTCACACCAACCACCCTCGCTCTCGCGGTGCGCCACCCCGTTGGTTTGGCGGAGAAACGCCGTGCATTGGATGTTGCCGTCCGGTACCTCTATCAACCGGGAGAGCTCGAAGGTGGCCGCCGACGCACGACTGATCCCTGTGTGGTCTCTCAATGTATATCATCTAGATCGATCTATTACCAAACCCGATGAGCCCGTGCTCTACTATTTGGATGATGGTCCATCTCGCGGGTTTGTTCGCGAAGAACTTCTTATGGTACCTTCTGACACCCTACCCCCCGATCGTCAGAGTCTTTAGATTGATTTATTAATAAATCAGTAGAGGTTCTGTTATTTCAAAAATTTTCCGGTCTGATTAATCTACGCGTCTTTTTGTAATCGTAGTACTCCGAGTCCTAATTTTTGTTGACAGTACGTTTTCATAACACCGTCTTTCATTTTAAATCCTCTATTTTGTGCTACATCTATAATGTGTTTTCCATCTTCTGTAGTTTCGGTTAGTACTCGTTTATATCTATCCCAATTTAAATTGTTTGTTCTCTTGGACATTCCTTTTGCAGAGTTTTTATTTACAGAATTTTTTTTTAATTTTTTCTAAAAACAAAATAACACTTACTAGATAGCGCTATCGCTCTATCTCCACTAAATTCCATTTTGAAAAGCCCGGGCTCTCTATCACTCCACTTATTCCAAGCCAACCATTTCTTTTTTTCTTTTTCAAACTCGTCTAGTAAGTTAGGTCTAATCAATTCCTCTATTGTTTTTCAACTAACTCCTATATACATACTATCTGTGTCCATCTGTATTAATTCAAAGTCTTCAATTTTTACGTATTTGTCTAGAAATTCGTAGTAAAATTCCAACATTCTCAATTTAGCGAGTTGATAAACCGCTATTCCACAATGGAATGGTCTCTTTACTGAGCACCGGCGTTTTCGGGAAGATATTTCGTACGCATCTCCTATCTCTTCCAAATCATCAAAATACGCGGATCTTAATGCTTTGTCAACACAGGTTTCGTCTTGTGTATATGTCGTATTTAAATGTCTCTCTGTTGTCTCTATCATTTTTCCACAACACGAGTTTCCTAATAATTTCATTATATCCGCTACTGGTTTCTTATTTGGTTCTAAATCGCCTGTTCGTCTTGCGGCTGTAACTTCTTTTGCGAACTATTCAAAAGGTTTTCCACTAATATCTATAACACGATGAACCGTTATTTCTAGACCGTGTTTTAAATACCATTTCAATAACGGTGCGTACAGCAATACTTTAGTGGCGGTCATCGATCCCACTAATTTCCTTCCATTTCCTCTTGTTCTGCCAGTATCTTCCAAATATTTTATCATGTGTTCTGGAACCTCCTCAACGTCTACTTCTCTGCTTATAAATATTGGGGACATTTCAGAAAACTTATCTTTTAAGTTGTGTGGAACTTCTATATCCACCTCCGCAAACCCAAACCAGTCTCCAGTCTCCAGATAAAACTCTTTTACAAAACTTTTTAATAAATTTAGGGTTATGTGGGGTATCTATATGGTGTATAGTTTCTCTCCCACACGGCATATCTTTATTTAACGTAGATAAATATAACGCGTTTGCATTGTACCCCAAAACAGCCTTGCAAGGTTTGGAACCCACTCTAATATTTGAAACGCCCGCTTCGGCATATCGTGTAAATACTATTGATGGACCGCCAACTAGAGCGTCTTTCATCATTTCGTGTGTTTCTTCTTTTGGTGCATATAGAGCATCCTCCGGTATAATCGTCTTTGAAGATTTTTGTTCTTTAATGGTTCCTCTCAATAAATATTGTATAGCTACTCCAGGTAGTGTTACCGCATCTTTGAAAATATCCACACCTCTGTGTTTATAAAATTCACACATTTTTTCCACCGCTTCTAGGAACGGTGCTACATCTAAATCGTTATAATATTTCAACCAATCTCTGAAAGTTTTCATATTCTTTTCTTCGAAAATTCTACGACATTTACTTAATTCTGTTTCATCTATTAACATTTTCCCCAATAATTGGGAATACCAATTCTCTATATCAGGCAGTCCTGGGTAATCCAGTTTGTCTGGAGAATCGAACCACTCGTAAGGAAAGAAAGATTTCTGTCCTTTGCAGTCGTAGGCTTTTATCCAACTATCGTAACTTACACCCGGTCCTAGGTAAAGTATTACATCAAGAAATCTAAACTCTGGAGTAAATAGAAATATTGTTGCGTTTGCCCGTTTTCTGACCATTACTTTCTTTGTTGTTGATGCCAGTTCGCCTACTAGGTATTTCTTTATTAAGTTTATATCGTACTTACTACTGTTAAAACCTATAACCGGTACTTGCTCTATCCACTGTTCGATCTGTGTAACTTGATTTTTACGTAAATGTTCTGTATTAAACACATATCTCAACCATACTTCTTCTCTTATAGCTTTTCCCCTGACTTTCAAATCTTCTACGAATTTTTCTATAAGTTTTGCAGGATCTTTATCACAAATATGAGTTACTGTTCCTGAGAAATTATCTCCTATACTAACGCTTACCGGAACGTGCTCAGCTTCGTACTCTAAACTATTACCTAGCGTTTTAAGTAATTCTTTAGAATTAGGTGGGTTGAGATACGCCTCAAAATCATATACTATCTGATAAAGAGTAGTGTCGCAACCGATCTTTATGTCTTTACCCGTTCTTTGAAATTCGCATTCCCACATAACTACTAGGTTGAATTCTTTGCTTCTAATAAATTTATCTCTTCTTATAGTTCTTCTTTTCTATGCTTTGCATGAATCTCGCATCCATGCCAGTAACAGCCGTGATATTGATATACTGTATTGTTTTCTTGACAGTATCCATCTACTGGAGCTCCTAAAATCCATCTATCGCCATGTCCATGTCCGCACTGTTCGTGGTGAATGTGAATTCCCTCCTGCTTTTCCACAGAGTACATCCAATCGATCGCCCCATAACTGTTAGAACTTTTTGGGTAGAACGCTTTCTCGAACGACGAACGAGGGCGCTCTAAATAATTACCGGCACATACTATTTTTGTCTCACCTTTCATACATTTTGGTCCGTGTCTCTTCATATTACTCGCTTTTGTGAATATCTGTTTGCAATTATCGCAGGCGTAAATTTTAGATAGGTTTTTAAGGTTTTTTATCAGAAATGCGTGATTATTAAACAGTCCTATTGTCATTGGTTTATTACCTATTGCCTTATAGTGCGCTGGTACCTTTTTCAACCACCAAACACAACCTTGTGTCGGTTGATATACTTCTATACCGATTTTAAACAAGAAATGCGTCTGTCGAACGCTGATGCCACCTGCAGCATATTTGAGAAACTGTGACAAAGTTGTTAACCGAAAAGTGTGACGGACGGACAGACGGACGGACGGACAGACGGACGGTCCAAACACTATATGCCACCCGTTTCTTCGAAACCCGGTGGCATAAAAACTCTTCTCAGATTTGAAAAAGGAATTGGTTTAACAACATTACTACCGAAATATTGCTTACTAAGTTCTTTCGCTTTTTCTGTACATCTGTCAGGTCTTTTCCCTGTTGTGTGCATCGTTAAACATCTGAACAGACAAAGGTCGTCATTATACTTATCTAAAGAATACATACCTTTTTTATTCTTCAACCATTCTGGAAGTTCTCCTCCTGCCGCTTCTTTGGATTGTAGTCCAAAATCTATTCCCCTATTGCCCTGTATTAGCTTTACAAAAACCTCTACCCATCTTACAAACTTCCACTTTGTATTTGGTCTATCTATTTTATCGGACATTATTCGTGTTTGCTCCTTATCTGACAGCCATTTTTTAACGGTTTTCATTGATGATAGTGGTTCGCTACCACCGAGATTTTTGTGAAATATTATATTATAGGTTTTCCATTTTTAGTTTCCTCCATATGTTCTAGCTTGTAAGAATATGAATATTTCTAATAAAAATTGGTTGTTAGATACGGAGCGAGTTTATCGGACATGCGTTCAGACACGTTAATGTCAATGTTTTTACGAAAGGATAATGTAACTACCCGTCTTCCCTTTTCTATCTTTTCCAATGTTTCATCATGAGCCCCCAATATTTCTTCACCTTCTGCCACTATCGCGCGAACGATAGATTTTTTCTTATTCTGCAAATTATTTGGTATTGAGTCACCTGTGCGTTTGGAATTGGTGCTTGAAGGTTTTATTACACTAGCCCTTAACCCTGCAATACTTTCTTTTTGAATTCTGTTACCAACTTCCTCTGCTAGTGAGAGGTCTTTAAAGGCGCCTCGTTTGTGGGCTCGGATAAATCGCTTCATAAACGCCTCATTCTTTGTGGCGTTTATCAGCTTTGTCAACCCCGTAACTCTCAACTGTTTACTATAGGTAATCCCTAGAGATTCAGCTTCTCTTCTCAAACTTTCTATTTCTGGCGTTATCATATTTTCTGTATATATAACCTATGAAATTTATCTGTTCAATTGGACCCATTTTAACTTATGTATTTATGACACCAATTGAACATTTATATCTCATAGTATAAATGAGAGTGTGTTACATGTTGTAAAACTTTTGCACAACCGGTCAACCTGCGAAGGCATCTAGCAAAGAAATATCCTTGTGTCGCCCCACAATTTCAATGCCCCAGATGCCCTTGTAAATTTGTTAGTGCCCAAACTCTTTGTAGACATAAGCAACTGCACTGTCAGGTGGCTAAAGGGGAACGTGGTAGACTAGAGCTGGTAGAATTAGTTGCTGATCTGCGGAATAAACTAGAAATGGACGCTTGTCGACAAGCGCATGTGTATCCCCCTCCCCAGATACACAAGTAGTTTGAAAAAAGGGTGTTCGAGTTATGCTCCGGAGACAAAATCAGTGACGGAAAAACAAAGGGAGATAACTAAAGAATTAGTGATGCAAGAGTTGTCATTCTTGCGGGACACACCTTTAGGGTCGTGGTCTATGCATGTGTGAAGTTTCATGAAAATATTCCAAAGGGTGTTCGAGTTATGCTCCAGACACGAAATCAGTGCACGAAACAACAAAGGGAGATAACTAAGAAATTAACGACGCAAGAGTTGCCATTCTTACGTGCGACACACCTTTGGGTCGTCTTCTATGCATGTGTGAAGTTTAATAAACTAGAAAATGTGTTCATAGAACACGGATGTCCCACATATCGCTTCGATAATAAATGAGGCCAAATTGCAAGTCAAAATTTTCTTTTACCTGAGCGTTAAAGTTTTTGAAGCACCAAGTATGTGACCTTCACCCTGGGCTTGGCGGGGGCAGGACAAACGTGGATTTGGCACAGGGCGGTAGAGGACCATTAGAGCAATGCATATATGAAATATGAAGCTGATCCGTGAAAGAAAACAGAAATTATAAGATATTTACCTGAGCGTTAAAGTTTTTGAAGCACTAAGTATATGATGTTAACCCTGGGCTTGGCGGGGGCGGGACGAACGTGGATTTGGCACAGGGCGGTAGAGGACCATTAGAGCAACGCATATATGAAATATGAAGTTGATCCGTGAATGGAAAGAAAAATTATAAGATATTTACCTGAGCATTAAAGTTTTTGAAGCACCAAGTAGTGACCTTGACACCAAGTATGTGACCTTGACCCTGATTGCGCAGACGAATGATTTGCACAGGGCGGTGGATAGAGGACCATTAGAGCAATGCGTATATGAAATATGAAGATGATCCATGAAAGAAAACAGAAAGTATAAGATATTTACCCAAGCGAATAATGTTTTTGAAGCACTAAGTATGTGACCTTCACCCTGGCTTGACGGGGGCAGAACGAACGTGGATTTGGCACAGGCGGTAGAGGGACCATTAATAGCAATGCTATATCGTGTTCGAGTTATGCTTTGGATACAAAATCAGAGCACGAAACAACAAAGGGAGATAAGTAAACAAGAATTCCGCGGAATCAGATGCCTCGCCTTGTCCCGCCTTGATCCTCGAGCCTGGGCCCGAAAGCAATTTTCACTGGCCCGAACATATTATACAATTATTGACTAGTGAACCATAGAATATCAGATTATATTCTATGGCTCACTAGTCAATAATTGTTTTATTATATGATAATAGTCTGTATATAGCACTTACGACCTTATGCTACTAGACAAAAATTGAAAAAGAATTTGAAAAAAAAAATGAAAAAAAAAATGGAAAAAAAGTTTAAAAATTAAAAAATAATAATGCTTGCTACTGGAGCCCAGAATTTTTTTTAATAGTCCTATATTTATCTACATATATCTGCACAGGTCCACATAATGCCACAATATTTTCAACACAGTTTACGGAAATGTAATATAATCATTTACCTGTATAAATTACCTGTAAGTGGTCAGTGGTCAGTTGCACATGCTAGCACATGTACAGGTGAATAGTCTGTATATAGCACTTACGACCTTCTGCTACTGGACAAAAATTGAAAAATAATTTGAAAAAAAAATGAAAAAAAAAAAAATGGAAAAAAAAAAGTTTAAAAATAATAATGCTTGCTACTGGAGCCCAGATTTTTTTTCCAGTCAAATTGAAAAATAATTTGAAAAAAAAAATGAAAAAAAATAATGAAAAAAAAAAAAAAAAAAATGACAAAAAAAAGTTTAAAAATAATAATGCTTGCTATTGGAGACCAGATTTTTTTTTAATAGTCCTATATTTATCTACATATATCTGCAGAGGTCCACATAATGCCACAATATTTTCAACACAGTACCCAATGTAGTGATTTACCTGTATAAATTACCTGGTCAGCAGTGGTCAAGCAGTGGTCAAGCAGTGGACATCTGCACATGCTAGCCCATGCTTAGCACATGGTTCTCCCAGTTTCTATTGTCTCTCTAACAGGTAAAGGTGTACGAGCACAGGAGAAAAGGTAAATACAGAGCAGACGACAGGTCTTCATGCATTATTGTCCAGTTTGTAGTGCGCAAAACAAAAAAGGGAGATAACTGAAAAATTAGCTACGCAAGAGTTGTCATTCTTGTGCGCGACACACCTCCGGGTCGTGGTCTATGCATGTGTGAAGTTTCATGAAAATATTCCAAAGGGTGGTCGAGTTATGCTCCGGACAGGAAATCAGTGAGCGAAAACAAAAAAGGGAGATAACTCAAAAATTAGCTATGCAAGAGTTGTCATTCTTGTGCACGACACAACCTTCGGTTCGTAGGGTGTCTAATTGAATGTGTTAAGTTTCATAAAAATATTCCAAAGGGTGGTCGAGTTATGGTCAATCAGTGCGCGAAACAAAAAAGGGAGATAACTAAAAAATTAGCTATGCAAGAGTTGTCATTCTTGTGCGCGACACACCTTCGGGTCGTGGTCTATGCATGTGTGAAGTTTCATGAAAATATTCGAAAGGGTGGTGGAGTTATGCTCCGGACACGAAATCAGTGCGAGAAACAAAAAAGGGAGATAACTCAAAAATGAGCTATGCAAGAGTTGTCATTCTTGTGCGCGACACACCTTCGGGTCGTGGTCTATGCATGTGTGAAGTTTCATGAAAATATTCCAAAGGGTGTTCGAGTTATGCTCCGGACAAGAAGTGTCTACGGCGGACGCGGACCGCGGACGCGGACGCGGCGCGCTGTCAAATCCATAGTATCCCCCGACGGTAGTCCGGGGGATACAATTAGCTATCATGGAGGAGGAAAATAGGGTGTTGGAATATAAACTATCGCGTGCGGACGCATTTTAATTGCATTAATGATTTCTACATTTTGTTTTCTTCAAAAGTCAATTTCCAATAATAATTGGGACTACAAGACCACTTTTTATCATTCAATACCACCACCAACTTTTGGTTGGTGGTGGGAGCTACAATACAGCTCAATAACGTTACAAACGTTGGTGGTATCATTTTGAATCCCTCTATACTACTGAACACAATATTCACATAGTATCCAGGCACAGTATCAGTCGCATCCAGGTTGTATCCACTCAGAAATGTCCAGATTGCGATGTCCAGAATCAGCGAAGTCGAGATTGAGCGACGTCCAGATTAAATTATATCCATCCATTTGCAGGTATGTCCTCAGTTCTGCGAGTCTGCAACATAGAACATGTACATCCAGAATAGTACAACATAATAATGCACCTCGTCTCAATCCAACCACTACAGGTGATCACACGGTTGGCAGTGCTTGGTTGGCTTGTTACTGGATCAATGGGGCTTATGACATTAGTGGCCAGTCTCCTGATCCACTGCCCAGTCCTGCAGCCTTATATAGATATATAGTGGAACCTCTCTAAACCCGACACAGAGAAAGGTTAGTTGTGGTTAATTTTGATAGCTTTAATTGCCCGTTATCTCCGATGTTAATGTCTGTTCATGATCACAAACCCCTCACACGTGTCTTGAAGTAGTCATCTGCCTGTTTTACAGTTTGAACCTATCTAAACTGGACACCTGGGCACCTCCCAGGGTGTCCAGTTTAGAGCGGTTCCACTGAATACTCTTTGCCAGTTGCATTATAGGTGTTTCACCGACTGAATGACAAACAGTGCAGATCCTGATCAGACTGCACCATTTCTCCAGTCACTTCTCTTGTGTCTGATCCATTACCTTGGTCTGCTCTGTAACGAGTAACTACAAACATGTATTATGTATCATATCTTTGACACATTTTTCAGATTTTGTTTCTGAATTTACACAGCGTGTGGACAATTTATGGACACGAGGATGTGATGCGACAGTTACCATGTTGATCCTAATATAAGCACTTGCCATATTACACACGCCCCCATTAATTTTGAGAATGACAGGACCTAGGTTTCATAAGTTAGGGCCAAATTGGCAATGCCTTTCAGGGTCCAAGTGCCATAGGTCGGTCTGAGGTGTTGCATGGACATGGTGTAAGTCTGATGTGCAAATTATTAAACTTTACATACCACTACATTTCATTGGAACGTCAATTTATATTATCAGTTAACTATCTTTGTAAATTACTCCGGCAGTTTACACTGCAAGTTCAATAGTGAATATGAATAGTAAAACGTCTTTACATGTTGTTGGTGTAACGTAATTGTGGGCTATCGTTGTACCATATCTGGTTTACAGATGGTATGTCTGTAAGTCGGAGTATGATAACTAATGATAAGAAATTATGAATTTGTGTATAACTACACTTTTAGCGTACCTAAAACAAACTTTTAAAAATTGGACACATTTTACTAAATTTCTATGAATATTTAATTTTTATATTTAAGACCCTAATTATTGTGCCCGTTTTACATTTTGCATCGTGCCCAGGTGCGAATATTAGGATTAATACAATACATGATATTTATATGCATGTACCATCGCAAATCTCGTGAATTATCTTACATAGGCGAATGAACAGTGAGATAACTATGATACATACTATATAGAGCATCTCAAACAAGTTCCCATTGGATACGAGAATTATGAAATGAGTCGTGAACAATTTATGAACCGAGCCTCTAGCGAGGTGCATAGAATTGCTGAAGAGTTCCACAAATATCATATCAAATGGAAATGAGTTTGAGATTCTGTTTATCACATGACTTCGCACTCCAAACAGCAGAAAACCGATATGTTTCAGTAAGAAGACGCCATTGATTATTTTCGCATCTAAATGAAAATCTGTACAAAGAAAAATAGCTTTACTCCTAGAAATAAACTATTACAAATATACCATATTATAGGTTCCCGTTCTTTGTAAGCACTTCATATTACTAAACAGGAGCCCATTCTAACAATTGCACTAATTTTACTGAGTCACCGACGCTTCCAATGACGTTTAAAATATGATGAACGTCAACGTCAAAACATCATTGTTTTTTCACGCCACTTGTAACGTCTTCAATTTTATTGTTAGCGGAAAATAGTAGTATGTAATTAAGGTGATGAGGTCAGCCAATCAAATTTACTCCTGGTATTATTACACGCATGTCATATCACATTTATGAAAAGGGTTACAACACGGTATAACAAGGTTTTCATGTGATAAACATGAATGTCAATTCAAATACAGTGGAACCTCTCTAAACCGGACTCTCCGGGAGGTCCCCAGGGTGTCCTGTTTAGAGAGATTCCACTGTAATTAATCACTTGATGGCCACTTTTTGTCATTTTCTGTTATGAACAGACAGGACAATGACATAAATTACATTGACACAATGAGATCTCCAGTGTGTTCGGTTTAGAGGGGTTTCACTGTAAATCTTGCTTACGGGTTTTAAGTTAGATTTATTTGAATCTGACATTCACTCAGCTACAACTAAGTCTGCGTGTACCTGATTCTGCGGTCGAGGTGGGACAGTGGATGACGAGGCAGGACACGGCCGTGTGGCTGGGGTTGTAGGCACTATACACCCGTGTCACACAGCTCCACAGCCCGTTAGACACTATACCCTACAACAGTCATTCATTTGGCTTATGTTTAAGGGTGGGAATTGGCTCTAAAACCTTGCATACCCTGCAACATGGCCACAGCCACAGCCAGTGGATAACGCGCCCACGTAGTATACAAGTAAATCGTGCAGGGAATCAAAAGATTGGCAGTTACACTTGTAAGTAGGCTATCGAACTTGATAAATCAATAAGTAAGAGTAACTTCCCTTAGAACTAGTTCCGGGGGATTTTCGATGTTATGATGTGACGGGATTTGTAAGTTTGATGTCACGTTGCTTAGTTAGGACTAAGCAACGTGACATCAAACTGACAAATTCCGTCCAACTGATCCGCAAGAAATGTGTTTAAACAAAGCAACAGTGGCCAGTTTCACTAAACTCCGTACAAATAAAATGTTTGTAAGTGCAAACTTATGACAGTCTGTAAATTTCACATTAACAATGTTTTCTTGTACACGATTATTGGATTTACATTTATTGAGCATAGGCTGCATATGCAGCCTATGCTCAATAAATGTAAATCCATAAATTGAAATTTCCAGACGATCTTAAATTTGCTATTACGAACATTTTAGTTGTACGAAGTTTAGTGACACGGGCCCCAGGACGTCAAAGTCGGCCAACTCTTGTGCCATTGAATGCACGGAAACAGTTCCAAGGCAGTAGAGGAGTAGGTACCTGTAAAGATTGGAAGCCAGTATCCTCGGGGTCCACATCAAATACAAAGAAACAGTCGAAGCCGTCATTGAGAATCACAAAGTCGTGGAGCAGTTTCTGGATGTATGTGTGATAGTGGACGACCTGCCGGTCAACTCTGTACAATATGAGCACCTTGGCGGACGCCATGGTGAGCACGGTCTGTGAAGCCGTCTCCATGGCAACAGCCACCAACTCGGAGACCGACGGTTGCCGTGCTGCCACGCCCCGACTGTATAATGTTTGTTCCTTCGGAAACCTTTCCAGCTCAAAATTGTTCTTCACCTTAGTGAGGAGCCAGTCAGTGATGAGTTTCGACTGTGATGAGGCATTTGGCGATGTCAGCCAGCTGTCGGGTAGCCGTGTGTTGCGGCTCCACTCGTAAACCTGCTCCTGGATCTTGGCAAGGATTGCATGGTTCCTGTCGATGCTCTCGGAGAGGGAGACTGCGAGGACATGTGTACCCCCGCCGCCCAGCTGGACCAGGCGGCCCGCCTCCTGTCGCAGTTTCCGGTTGCCCTGGTCGAGGAGGCGCCGGATGCTGTGAAAGGTGGCGGCGTGTGTTTTGTCCAGGTCGCCGGCCATCGTGTGGAACCGCACCACCAAGTCATATTGTCGTACACTCGGCTCACACAGCACTGCAAACAGCCCACTCGTGTCCTTCTTACTGTCAATATAACAATAAGGTGCAGATTGGTGTATTCAGTCTCCACGAAACTGCCAATATTTTACAGGATATTCGGTCTGGTAAACTTGAAATTTACCAGACCGGACAAAAATTTAAGACCGAAATTGTTTTAGAAAAAATAAAATTGATTTTCTGTGATATTAAAGAGCTTTTTCGCTTTTTAATTATATAAGTCATATAAGAAAAGCTAGCTAGCAACAGAAGCACATACCAAAGGAAGGTATTTTATTAAAGCTTAGAATAGAAAAGTAAACAAGAGGCCCAAATGGGCCTGTATCGCTCACCTAAAAGCCTCCATAGTGGTCATCTTGATTTCACAAAGACTCTTCACTTACAACTTCAAATGTTCCACAGAATTTGTTGGTACCTTCTGATCTAACATATATTGCGAATGTGCATGTGATTTACTGCTATACCTTCGATTTGATATATAAAATGACCATATTCGGTCAAAAATAAAATTTGACCCCTATTTGACCCCTCGGGCCATGACCATTTTTGACCCAGAGGCCACCATATGAACAAATCTGAATCAGCGTTAACTATCGATCATTCATACAAAGTTTCGTCGAAATCGGCCTGGCGGTTTGTGAGAGGAAGATTTTTTGACAATTTGACCTACTTTTCAACGGCGAACATCTTGGATTTGGTGATGACCTCCATTTTAACAAAAATGGACAGGCTTCACCAACAGACCATTACAGTTAAGTTTGGTCAATATCGGAAAAGCAGTTCACAAGAAGAATACGTTTGAAATCTTTAGTAAAAGAACAACTTTTTTACCTTTCGGTGGCCATCTTGGATGACAAAATCATCTGATTTAGACAAAAAATGCTCCAGAGTGATCGACTAGTCGATATCTTCGATTTGATATATTATATTACCATATTCGGGCAAAAATATAATTTGACCCCTAGTTGACCCCTCGGGCCACGCCCATTTTTGACCCAGGGGCCACCATATGAACAAATCTGAAACAGCGTTAACTATCAATCATTCACACCAAGTTTCGTCGAAATCGGCCTGGAGGTTTGTGAGAAGAAGATTTTTTGACAATCTGACCTACTTTTCAACGGCGGACATCTTGGATTTGGTGATGGCCTCCATTTTAACAAAAATGAACAGGCTTCACACGACCAGTACAGTTAAGTTTGGCCAATATCGGCCAAGCAGTTCACAAGAAAAAGATGTTTGAAATCTTTTGTAAAAGAATGACCTTTTGAACTATCAGTGGCCATCTTGGATGACGTAATCATCTGATTTAGACAAAAAATTATCTCCAGAGTGATCGACTTGTCAATACCTTCGATTTGATATATTATATGACTATATTCGGTTAAAAATAAAATTTACCCCTATTTGACCCCTCGGGCGACGCCCATTTTTTACCCAGGGGCCACCATATGAACAAATCTGAAACAGCGCTAACTATCGATCATTCATACCCAGTATTGTCGAAATCGGCCTGGCGGTTCGTGAGAAGATTTTTTAAGAATTTGACCTACTTCTCAACGGCGGCCATCTTGGATTTGGTGATGACCTCCATTTTAACAAAAATGAACAGGCTTCAACCACAGACCATTACAGTTAAGTTTGGCCAATATCGGCTAAGCAGTTCACAAGAAAAAGACGTTTGAAATCTTTAGTAAAAGAATGACCATTTGAACAATCGGTGGCCATCTTGGATGACATAATCATATGATTTAGACATAAAATGTTCCAGAGTGATTGTCTCGTCAATACCTTCGATTTGATATATTACATGACTATATTCGGTTAAAAATAAAATTTGACCCCTATTTGACCCCTCGGGCGACGCCCATTTTTGACCCACGGGCCACCATATGAACAAATCTGAAACAGCGCTAACTATCGATCATTCATACCAAGTATCGTCGAAATCGGCCTGGCGGTTCTTGTGAGAAGAAGAAATTTTTTAAGAATTTTACCTACTTTTCCATGGCGGCCATCTTGGATTGTCGATGACCTCCATTTTAACAAATCTGAAATGGCATCACCCATATATCATCCCTGTGAAGTTTAACCAATATCGGCTCAGCAGTTCGGGAGAAGAAGATGATTGAAAATGTTCACGGACGGACGACGGACGACAGACGACGGACGACGGACACTTTGCCATAACAATAGCTCACATGAGCTTTCCTCAGGTGAGCTAAAAAAAAACAAACAAAAACGATCCAGCGACTTCCGGTTTACTGTCAGACCAGCGGTAATTTTAACGGACATGTCCGACGGACATACGACTTTCGCGGAGACTGGTGTATTTTACACATTTATTACCGCTGAATACATCAGATTTCCAAAGTGGGAGTACACAAGGTGATCGTCGGCAAGTGTCTCACCTACGAAAGTCAAGGTCGCGTATGTCAAGGTCAATTCACCTGCATGCCTCTGGGTGGATAGTGATCAATGTGAGGAAGCTATCGATGAAGGTTGGTAATGATTTGACATTTGGATGTACGTCCACCATTGATGATGCCGACTACTCTTTAGACCACTACACCCTTAGACAGCTACACACCACAATTGTCGTCTGCTGTTGCTTTCATATCGTGCCTTATTTCTCAATAACAACATGTTTTGACAGCACTTCAGAATCATTTCCAATGAAAATGATTCTGAAGTGCTGTCAAAGCATAGTGTTTAAATTATTCTAAAGTGCTGTCAAAGCATGTTTTTGATGATAAAAATGGAAAACAAACAGCAGATGACAAAAAATTAAGATAGCGGTGTAATGGTTAAGACACAAAGCTTATCTGCAGCTCTGTGTGAACATAAAGCCAGGCAGGGAAAACTCACTCAACGATAACAAGTTCACCTTGTCTACTGCTTCATGTTCTACTACCGTTATGACGGCAAATGTGGAGAAATGCGGCTCATGGGTTTTGTGACACCAGTGCAGCTCCTGATCAAACAGCACACTCATGTGACATGTTAACCCTTACACCGCTATCATATTTATTTTATCGTCTGCTGTTTATTATCTCTTAAAACTCTTTGTACAAAGGTTTTTATCTCACAAAGTTTAGAGAAATGGTCCCCAGTACTGGATGATGGAGCAGAGCTCCAGATAAGCTGCGTATTTGCGTAAATACCCAATTAAAATTGCCAAAAACCCAATTGAAATCAGAAGTAGAGAGTATCAAAAAGCAATGAAAAATTTGTGGTATCTTTATCATGCTACAGAATACAATAAATAGACCACAAATATAGCATATTTTCTTATTTGTCCATGAAAACACATCTTGGTGTTTCATTAGAATTGTCTCCAAGGAGACAATTCTAATGAAATACCAAGATGTGTTTTCATTTAGAAGCAAACTATTCAATGAGTGCGGTCTGTTGATGCGTAAACAGTTGTGTGATTCTATTTTACACAATTAAAATTTTGAAATACCCAATTGCTTCAGAAATGATGGAGTGACAATACTCAATTACTAATTCCTTATCTGGAGCCCTGATCCAGACTGGACACTTACTGTAACATGTTTGCTATATCCCACATAATAAATGGCAGATGATCGTCTGTCAGTCCGTCCGGCTTGCACGTCGATGACCACAGCGTAGCTTTCTCTCGGGGGACCTTCAGCTGAGCACAGGCTCGCTTCATATCCCGGGCATCAAACTCGAGGCAGGACGCGATAATATGGGTCCAGTCTGAAACACGGGTAGACCCGGCTTGCTCAGCCCGATGTGGTCGACAATAGGGCTTACTCTTGCACTTGATGGTTGGTATGTATACCGAGTATGAAGAGAATAGGCCGAAAAAGGGGCATAACTGCGGATGGATCGGTGGGATAGCGAAAAATATTATGTTACACACTCCTGCACTTGATGGTTGGTATGTATACCGAGTTTGAAGAGAATCGGCCAAAAACTGTAGAAGTAGTTCGCCGGACAAGGAAAAAAATATTTTCAGTCATAAAGGGACATAACTGTGGATGTATCAGTGGGACAGCGAAAGCATTTACATTACGAACTCCTGCACTTGATAGTAGGGTTGTATAACAAATATAAAGAAAATCAGCCCAAAACTCTAGAAGTAGTTCTCCTGCACTTGATGGTAGGGCTGTATACCGAATATGAAGAGAATCGGCCAGAAATAGTTCGCCGGACAAGGAAAATTGTCTGCTGACAGACGGAGGGACGGACAGGGTAAACACAATATGCCACATAAAATGAGATAACTAATATATTAGTAACGTGAGAGTTGTCGTCTTGCATGCGATACACCTTTGGGTAACGGTTTAATATCATGCAAATATTCTAAAGAGTAATCAAGTTTTGGATCGACAGGAAATCAATCTGCTAAAAAGCAAAGGGAGACGACAAAAACATTACTGAGGATAGAGTTTATCCATCATGCACGCAACACATCTTGGGTCATGGTCTATGCATGTGTGAAGTTTCAGGAGTATATTGCAAACTACTCAGCAAAGGGTATTCGAGTTAACCCTTACGACGCTGAATTAAATGTTTTCGTCTGCTGGAAATGTTTCATTTTCAATATTTCTCGACAAAAATCTGGTTTCGACAGCACACGAGAATTGTCTCCAGTGGAGACGATTCTCATGTGCTGTCAAAACCATTTTTTTGTTAAGAATTAAAGCAAAAATGAACAAGAAACGAGGCAAAGCCACGAAGGCCATGTTTTTTCTAAGCATAGACACTTGTATAACATAATTATACCCACTTTTTGTAGACTAGATGGCCGTGGCCTGCATGTCGCGCCGCCCGCCGCCCACCCGCCTGCCCTTCGCCAATCCAATAGCCTGGTTTTTTTAAAAAAAACCTGGCTAAACACAGCAGACGGCAATTTCCAGCTCCAGATAAGAAATAAATGTGAGAACAAGAAATGCGTCTGTCGAATGCGGATGCCACCTGCAGCATATTTGAGAAACTGACAAAGTGGTTAACCGAAAAGTGTGACGGACGGACAGACAGACGGACGGACGGACGGTCAAAACACTATATGCCACACGTTTCTTCGAAACCCGGTGGCATAAAAAAACAAAAGGAAATAATTAAGAAGTTTGTGTGGCAAGAGTTGTCATTCTTGTCCGCAAAACACCTTTGGGCTGTGGTCTATGCATGTGTGAAGTATCATGAAAATATTCCATAGGGTATTCGGGTTATGCTCCGGACAACAAATCTAAGGGAAATAACTCGAAAAGGAAAGAGGCAAGAGTTGTCATTCTTGCACGCGACACACCTTCGAGTCATGTTCTATGCATGTGTGAAGTTTCATGAAAATATTACACAGGGCGTTTGCGTGAAACAACAACAAAAGATAATAAAATTAGTGAGACAAGAGTTGTCCTTCTTACGTGCAACACACCTTTGACCTTTGTGTCGTGGTCTATGAATCAGTAAAGTTTCATGAAATTATTCCAAAGGGTGTTCCGAGTTATGCTCCTTACAAGAAATCAGTGCACAAAAATCAAAGAGATAACACGAAAATTAGTGAGGCAAGAGTTGTCATGCTTGCGTGTGACACACCTTTTGGGTTGTGATCTATGCAGGTGTGAAATTATTCCAAAAGGTGTTTTTGAGTTACACACAAGAAATCGCTACATGAAAGAAAGGGAGATAACTCGAACATGAGTAAGACAAGAGTTGTCATTCTTGCGCGCGACACACCTTTTGGTCGTAGTCTATGCACGTGTTAAGTTTCATGAAAATATTCCAAAGGGTATTCGAGTTATGCTCTGGACAATGTGTCTGCTTTTGTGTCTGCGGCGGACGCAGACGATATTCGGAGTCAAATCCACATAGTATCCACAACTTTCATCCGGGGGATACAATAATAAACATGCACACGACGTTTCAAGCCAATCGGTCATACATTAAAGAAGTTATAGGAGAATGGAGAAGCATGCATGTATCTACTGGACGAAAACTGACATTGGGAGTGGAAAAAGCATGGGTGGGGAATGAAAATATGGATGATTTAAACATGCACATGAAGTGTCAAGCCAATCGGTCATACAGTGAAAAAGTTATAGCACAATGAAGAAAGGTGCACACACCTACTGGATGGAAACTTCAAAGTTATTTGACCTTGACCTCGTGCATGGGGAGAGCATGAGTCTGGTGGGGAATGAAAATATGGATGATAATAAACATGCACATTACGTTTCAAGCAAATCGGTCATATGGTAAAGGAGTTATATCAGAATGGAAAATGTGATAGACAGACGGATGGAGGAAGGGACTACTTTTGCATCCCTATGTTCAATTTTCGCTGTGCGATGGGATAAAAATGGTTATGTGTTTCCACAACCATGTGAAGGTAAAAAAGGTCATGGCCATGTTAATGACGGCATGGGTGAGTTCACATGTATCAAGTGTCCAAATATTGAAGCAATATTGAAGTAAAATTAAGTTATATCAAGATGACGAAAATTGTACAGACTTTTTGACATTTGTAGACCGATTGGCAGACTTGACGTGGAGCAGAGTGTACTCACTATCCTGGCCTACATCCTCCAGTTCAGTGTCACTGCCGTAACCAGCACTGTTGCTCGTGTTGAAGTCGTCGGTTAGATTATCGCACGAGTCATCTGTTGACATGGCAATTGTGTCACTGGCATCAATTTTACGTTTTTTGGCAGGAGTAATGTTATTGTCAGTGTTGGTATGTGTAACACTGCTGAAATTGAGACATGTGAAAAACAAATAATTAACTAGAGCTATCACAGAATTGATCATAATACCATCACAAACATCGCCTTGACACAAGAAATGGTTTACTAGCAGAAGAGTTTCATAGGTCGGAATGGATTTGATTTGATATATTTGTTTAAGGCCGGGCCAACGGGTTCGATCCTGCATTTAACCTGCTGCATTGTAAGGTAATCCCAAAATCAGAATGGAATATTTACATGGAAATAAATATATATTCAGTCCTGAAATAGGTCCATAACACACCAAAGTCACTAGGACCCTTCCCCTAACAGTAACACTATAAGGGGTATAACCAGATTCAACTCTCACATACAAGAAACCAGGTCTCCGGTCGGGATTCCGGTAAGGATGAATCCCGATCATTAAATTACCCATCGTAATTGAAAATTCCGTGCCACCCGCACAAATGCATATGGTTGGGTGTACTAAGTGACTTTCTAAAATATATATATTAGTTATCGTTACCATATTTTATGTTATATCTGCGCTCCTTTAATTAAATTGAGCAGTGTATATGATCTTGTAAAAGATCTGTTGAACACAGCATACGCAAGACAAGGAAACAAGGAAACAGCATGCGATTACAAGAACCCGCCATAAGCCCAATAATGTGTAGAAGTGTCAATTTCTAGCATTTGTAACCAGGAGATCTGCTATATATCAGAACTCCAGATAAGCAGGGATTCCGCTGGCGATCGCCACTTTTGCAATTGGTGATAAAAATAAACAATTGGCGATAAAAAATTACAATTTTCGAAAAAGAATAAAAAAAAAACTTTTTTTTTTTTATCGAAAATTGTAATTTTTTATCACTAATTGTTTTATTTTTTTTGAAGTGGCGATTTTTTTATTTTCCTCAGCGTGCGTATTGGCGTATATTTTACGCACTTATTTTAGCAGAATACGAACTGATTATCAAAAGTGGGAGTACGAAATACTCACACAAATGTGAAAATAGGCATTGATTTTCAAATTGAGTGGTGAAAATACTGTAATAAAGTTGAAATTTACTTAGTTGAGATTGCTTTTTGCAGCTCAAATAAGAGAATTTTTAAATGTGTTGTATTTATAATGTGTCAATGATACATTTGTAAAAAGTAAAATATGCATTGAAGTTGAAATCTGGGTACAATTTGGACTTATCTGGAGTTCTGATATAGTTAGTTATGAACACCATACATAACATATATTTTTCACAATTAAGAATGCTCTACAATATTGAATACCCGCATAGCCGAATATACAAATTTGTATATTGATAAATTATTCCATTTCATAATCAAAGGTATACTAGTAAATTACTATAATTTTGATAATCTATAACTACCGTACTGACCCTATGTTTTCGGACACCCTAAATATTCAGACACCCTTATTTTATATAATTATTTTTTGTGTCTCTAAAAATTCGGACAGGCGAAAAATGTGGACATTTTGTTAACCCTAAGTTTTCGGACAGCAAAAAAATGTGTTGAATTTGCAATAATTAATATCCATATATGTACTAGTATTACGGTAACACAACTGGCCCGAGTCCTTTCGGTGAAACACGTAAGAATCAGCAAATTAATCCATACCGGTGTTATAGAGAATAGTAGGTTAGTGCCGTGAATGGGAAAAAATATCTGGCAAGGTTCAGGAAACGGGATGGGCGAGGCTCTGCCGAGCACATCCCGTTTCCGTGCCGCTCCAGATATTTTTTCCCATTCACGGCACTAACCTACTATTCTATTTATCCCGTCAACACCTACAAATGGCTGTAAAATGCAAAAATTGTATTGACTGGATATCAAAAATGTTTCACGGCACCGTGTTTCACAGTACATACGCACTGTGTTGACGGGATAAATTGTAAACACAAATGACACGCGCGCATTCATTCAAGTATTTCATCCAATAATTTATACAACCAATGTATTTCCTTCCTACCACGAATCCGCCATCACAACTCTTCCAAATGCTTTGAACTGTAACATCAAAGAATACTACAAGGTCCCGATTTTATTTTGAAGTCTGCCATAAACCAGACCGCACACATCATCAGACGATTACGCCGCGACCCAACATTCCTTTCATATCTAAAGTCGACAATTCCACATAAACTCTGAATTTTTAGTCAACTTTTCAACACCATTTACGGGAAATATTTTCGAAATCAATATCGGCGAATATGGCGACAGATCTGTGTATAAGCGAGAGTGTATCTTTAACCAATTCCTTTCGGAAATTGACGTAATACACCTTTACGGGTATGAAATATATATTTCTCAATGAAAGTACATGTTGTGACCACTCATTTGAACAGTCTCAACTAGACGGTTCAAATGGTGGTCGCGACATATACTTCTGAGCGCATAGAAGGAAAATATTTAGGATTTTCCGCAAACATAATAGCGTCTCCTCGGCATGTAATTGGTTATTTTGCCCCTTGATTTTCCCCGACGTTTGCGGCACAGATCAAACGACGTATTGACCAATCAGTTCAATTTCAAAACATAGCCTAAAGGTCACACAGTTTACAGCCTCGAACTGAATGATGTCATCAGATGAACACCTGGCATTTGACACAACTGAGCGTTATCAATATTTTTTTTACACAAAGCAACACACGAATTTCGTGTGTGATATGTATGTGTCGGGTATAATCGAGACTCGGATTTGGAATTCGAATTCGTGGCAGATATTAAAATACAATCCACTTCTGTATTACGTTGAAAACCGACATGAATTTCGGAGCAGACATCATTGTATTTTGCCGATATTGATTTTCAAAATCTGTACTATCAGTATCTTCCATAAATGACATTGAAAGTTGACATACATTTAGAGGAGATCTGGAATTGTCAGTTTAATACGTAAAATTATTATGGAAAAAACAAGAAACGAGGCAAAGCCACGAAGGCCAGGTTTTTTCCAAGCATGGACACTTGGATAACGTAATTATACCCACTTTTTGTAGACTAGATGGCCGTGGCCTGCATGTCGCGCCTTGGGGCGAGGCATGGACACTAAAAAAATAGATATAGTAGATGGAAAAACTTTAACGAAAAAACTTTAACCGGACACTCGGACACTCGGACGTACGGACGGACGGACGGACGGACGGACGGATGTATGCCAAAATGCCGACGATATCGCGCTTTCCGCAAGCGGGTGCGACAATGATGATAAACACCCATGTGAAGTATCAAGGTAAAAGGTGAAGCAGTTGCAGAGATATAGTACACGAAAAAACTTTAACAAATAAATTCAAAGTAATTCGACCTTGACAGTGATCACAGGGGCCGCACGGTTGAGGGTTAGAATGAAAATATGGACGATGATAAACACCAATGTGAAGTTTCAAGGTAATGGGCGAAGCAGTTGCAGAGATGTATAACGAAAAAGTAAAAATTTTAACCAAAAAATTTAACCAGACGTAGAATTTATGAAATTTATGCTATTTTTAGACGGCGGCCATCTTGGATTAGCGATGATCTCCATTTTAACAAATCTGAAAAAACTTTAACAAAAAAATTCAAAGTAATTTGACCTTGACATTGGGCACAGGGGCCGCACGGTTGGGGGTTATAATGAAAATATGGATGATGATAAACACCCATGTGAAGTTTCAAGGTAATGGGCGAAGCAGTTGCAGAGATATAGTACAACAAAAAAGTTTTAACCAAAAAACTTTAAACCAGACGTACGTTAAAAAGTTAACGTTGAAAATGGGTAAGTCAATTACGTAGAAATAATAGGTGAAGTAAAAAAATGGTCACATGTTGGATAGTTGTATGTGGTAGGCACCCCTTGGTTATGAAGCTGTGAAAGTTTTGGTGGGTTTAAGCCCAGTTTACTCTTGGACATATCATCCCTAGGAGGTTTTTTTCCTAGGTTGGTCAGTACCAAAGAAATGGACTTAAACACGAAAAAATAATCTTAAACATTGTAAAACGCGGAAAAATCTTAAACATTGAAAATATGGCTTAAGTCGGACTGCGCGGGAAAAAATGGGAGTGGGATTGAAATTAAAAAAAAAAGTTAACATGTTGGAGATAGTGATATGTGGTGGGCACCCCTTGATTATGAAGCTGTGAAAGTTTTTGGTTGGGTCCTAGGTAGGTGGTACTGTACCAAAGAAATAAAATGGACCTTAAACACGAAAATAACTTAACATTGTAAACTGCGGAAAAAAAACTTAACATTGGAAAATGGCCTAAGTCGGACTTGCTGCGGGCGGAAAAAAATGGGGTGAAAGTTAAAAAAAAATAAAATAAAAGTAAACATGTTGGATTAGTGACATGTGGTGGGCACCCCTTGATTATGAAGCTGTGAAAGTTTGGTGGTCCTAGGTGGTACAGTACCAAAGAAATGGACTTAAACACGAAAACTTAACATTGTAAACGCGAAAACTTAACATTGAAAATGGCTAAGTCGACTACGCGGAAAAAATGGGTCAAGTTAAAAAAAAGTAACATGTTGGATAGTGATATGTGGTGGGCACCCTTTGATTATGAAGCTGTGAAAGTTTGGTGGTCCTAGGTGGTAAAGTAACAAAGAAATGGACTCAAACACGAAAACTTAACATTGAAAATGGCTAAGTCGACTACGCGGAAAAAATGGGTCAAGTTAAAAAAAAAGTAACATGTTGGATAGTGATATGTGGTGGGCACCCTTTGATTATGAAGTTCTGAAAGTTTGGTGGTCCTAGGTGGTACAGTAACAAAGAAATGGACTCAAACACGAAAACTTAACATTGATTGTGGACGCCGCCCGCCGCCCCCGCCCGCCGCCCGCCCGCCCGGCTTTCGCCAATCCAATAGCCTGGATTTTTTTTCAAAAAACCTGGCTAAAAACAGATGCAATACAGGTGGTAATACTGGTAGAGGCAGACCCACGTTTACGTGTATATACTAATGTAAATCGGTGAATGGAGGAGTATTGGTTTGACAGTTCGATTCAAGCGTACGGATGGACAAGACAGTCAGTCACTAGTCATCGTGATAACAATGACCCGCGTGCGTCTGTCTACCCGCTCGTCCAAAATCTGTGTCGCAGTTAAAAAAAACATGATGTCTCACCAAGCGGACACGGCTACTGGCAATACCGTGTTAGCATGGAGTGATCGATTTTTCCACACGCTACTTGGATTATCTGGTGAATTGGATTTAAGTATTGCAATTAATACAGGGATTATTTTTCCAATAATAAGGTAACACAAATGTATTATACTGATCATTTAATTGCCGTTGTTCTATGTTCGTTGTTCCATCGCTACTGCTGTCTCTGTCTGGTGACGGATCATCGCGATCACTGTCGTCGTCATCAACATCGTCACTGTCTACTTCACTGCCCGAGGAATTCTCATTTATCTCAGCTGCAATGCAAAACAAAAGGCCAGTCAGCGGATGACTAAAGCCATAAGCCCCATTTCTCCAGTCATAGCCACAATTGAACAAAATACCAAAACATGAACATGTAAATAGCAAACATGAAGTCTCCAGCTATTACAGTTGAAAACTTTAACCAAGAAACGTGACGGACAGAACCCTGTGACGTAAACAATATACCCTTCTTATATACGTACTTTTGTTTCCCATTGAAACACAATGCAATGCAAGACGTCAATATATTTCCATATCGACGTCTCGTATTGGTCATTGCCGGAACAACGATTCACCTCGCAAAATGGTTTCTTCTAAATCACCACTAATTTGTTTGTTCTATTTATATTTTGTGTATTTTTTGAAGTGCATACAATTTGCGGATGATGTACGGATATAATAAAAAGGTTAGTTGATTTGTATGTGGATATATGCCGCTCATTCCGACGCGCAACGATATTGTGGTCCTAAAGTCACGCAATATCACACGCTGCAGAACTCGTGCATATATCCACATACAAATCAAATAACCTATAATTATTTCTCAAAATGTGGATATAATAAATGGCACTAATTATCTGTCTGCTTCGATGCCTGGCATATAGGACAGGAGTCTGGAAGTACATATACACGGGCCCCGTTTCACTAAATGTAGTACGACTAAAATATTTGTGCTAAATTATGATAGTCTGTAAATTTCACATTAACCCTTCCAACGCTGTTGACGGAAATTGCCGTCTGCTGTTTTTCATTTTTGCTTTAATTCTTAACAAAAAACTGGTTTTGACAGCCCATGAGAATCATCTCCACATCCTCATGTGCTGTCAAAACCAGGTTTTTGTCGAGAAATATTGAGAATAAAACATTTCCAGCAGATGACAACATTTAATTCAGCGTAGTAAGGGTTAAAAGTGATTTACATTTATTGAAATTTCCAGACTATCCAAAATTTGCACTTATAAACATTTTAGTCGTACGAAGTTTAGTGAAACGGGCCCCTGATGTTCAGAGAAATGTGAAGCAGATCCGAGCAAAGAAACAGAAATTATAAGCTATTTACCGGAGCATTAAGTTTTTGAATGCACCAAGTTCCGGGTGTTTCGTAATATATGTTACCATTACAAAACAGTGTAGTATCCAAATAGCAGAATATGTTTTATTATATATGTGACATGCACTATATAGAAACTACATGCTCATGAAATGGTAACATATATTATGAAACACCCTGTATGTGACCTCGACCCTGGGCTTAGCGGGGGCGGCACGAACGTGGATTGATCAAGCAGATCTGAGCAATGAAATTGTAAGCCTTTTACCCGAGCGGAAATGTTTATTGACGGACGGATGCACAGACATGCCGACTCCAGTATACCACCACCCCTGACAACTAACTGTGGATGGTATAAAAATATTTAGAGCAATTCCGGACACATGGATGTATGCCAGCTATATCGTGTCCCATTGCAAGCGGGCATGATTATCATGATTATAAATATGTAAAAGGCCTTACCAATACGACTTCTGTAATATTTTTCATGGTCTTTCGAGCAGAACACCCTGCAAGGTAAATAGTTTCCTTCTCTAAAGCAACGAGGTATTGCAGTTGGTATTTGAAACACACACCATGGTGGTCTAAGGGATAAGGCACCTGCCTTGCAACTGGGAGGTTTGGGCCTTCACTCGGATGTCTATTGTCTGTTTCACGAAACCTGCCCAAATTTTACGGCCATATAAACAATGCAAAAACAAATTTTTTTTGGATAATATTAATTTTAGCAAAATTTAAGAATGAGCCGTCTTTTCATTTCGTGAAATTTGGTCAAATATTGATTTTATTACGAAAAATGAATTTAACATGGGGAAAAAGAACTGGAGAACCTGGAGGAGGAGTCGAAAAACGAAAAAATTTGGAAATTGATTCTGAAACCTAGCTACTTATCTTGGAAATGATCTAACTAAGAAAACAAAAGTTAAATTTTGAAAATTGGTCCACTATTTCTGAAATTAGAAAAATTTCCCCATGTTAAATCCCCATACAGTGTAGACACCTTCACTCTGTGAATATATCTATGGAGATGTACATGGGTAAATTGTATTTTCGTAATAAAATCAATATTGGACCAAATTTCCCGAAATAAAAAGAAGGCTCATTTTTAAATTTAATATTATAAAAAAAAATAATTGTTTTTGCATTGTTTATATGGCCGTAAAGTTTGGGCAGGTTTTGTGAAACAGACTATAGTTAGTTAAATGTGGCTGTCACTGGAGAAATGGGGCTTATGTGTTTTTGCGACCAGTGTAGATCAGATCAGCTTGTGCAGACTGCACAGTTTGCCAATCCATGAGGGAAACACCCATCACACATATCATTATTTGGCTACGTGAGTGTGCTAGTCGATCAGGAGCTACACTGGTCACAAATCCCATAAGCCTCATCTCTCCAGTTACAGCCAAAAATAATGTGTAATAATATGCCTACCCACCTGATGCCTTCCATAAAATATAACAACTGGCAGAGCTCCAGATAAGCTTTGTGTCTAAAGAGTATTGAACCCCCTGATTTCAAACTAAATGCGTATTTTATTTTTACAAATGGATTATTCATTTTCTTCATTATTAAATAGGGAACAAATGATCAAAACATAAAACAAATTTAACCATTCACTTATTTGAGTGTATTATTACTTATTCGCTTATATATACTGTAATACAGTTGAAAATTTACTTAGTTGAGCTGCAAAAAGCAAAATTGAAAATTTACTTAGTTGAGCTGCAAAAAGCAAACACGTTTGCTTTTTGCAGCTCATCTAAGTAAATTTTCAACTTTATTACAGTATTTCCATTACTCAATTTGAAAATCAATGCATATTTTTACATTGCCGTGAGTATTTTGCACTCCCACTGTTGATAACCAATGCATATTCAGCTAAAATAAGTGTGTAAAATGTAAATGCTTTGATTTAACGACGGCACTGGCTCATGACCTTGCATGTGGGGACCGACTATTTAAGTCCCTATCCGATAGGACTAGGCTAGCACGAAGTTGTCTTGCCCAAGGACATGCCGATTCGGCCATTCGTAGCAGGTCGAGGTGGGAATTGAACCCAGGGTCTCCCAATCCGGTGTCCGACGCTCTACATACTGAGCTAATCCGGCCACTAATCCGCAAAATATGCCAATATTCACCGTATCTGGAGCTCTGAACTGGGAGCTACTGTTGTTCATGATGGAGAACTGGGCAACATGTCATATTTGTTTGTTTGTTGGGGTTTAACGGCCTATCAACAGCTAAGGTCATTTAAGGCCGGGTCAATGGGTTTAGTACTAAATCCCATATATTACCTGTACGAGTACATGTTCAAGTACATTTACAATAAAACCAGATGGCCGCGGCCCGCATGTTGAGCCCGCCGAGGCATTTGATGGTCACAGAGTGTATTTATTTGAAGTTTGATGCCCAATAAGCATACAAAGTTTCAAGCAAATCTGACTTACGGTTACAGAGATAGTAGGTATGTGAAAACTTACTTCGAAGTCATTTGACCTTGACATAGGGGCACAGGGGCCGCATGAGTCGGACACAGAATGAATATATGGATGATGACTAATAAGCATATGAAGTTTCAAGTCGATGTGACTTAGGACTGCAGAGATATAAGGTATTTAAAAACTTTAACGCAGAATTCGGAACGCAAACTTCCAAGTCATTTGACCTTGACTTTGGGCACAGGGGCCGCATGAGTGGGATACAGCATGAATATATGGATCATGACTAATAAGCATATGAAGTTTCAAGTCAATGTGACTTAGGACTGCAGAGATATAAGGTATTTCAAAACTTTAACGCAGATTTCGGACGGACAGACGGACGGATGCACGGACACCTGGACGTCATTGTGATCACTATGTCTCGCTTTCCGCAAACAGGCTCGACAAAAACTATATATTCAGCTCTGAAA